>JAQZBX010071931.1:0-15156 GCA_029593785.1 Cabassous unicinctus | reverse complement strand
CAAGGGACATAGAATTTGTTTTCCCTGGCCTGTGAGCCATTCCCCCCTCCCACACACAGCGATCCCCCCTGAATGTCCCTGGGATTGTTGAGAAACAATCATTCATTGTAGTTCTTTGAGAAAGCCAACTGTATTGGCACATCACAGGTAGCAAGATTCAAACACCAGGCCACTTGTCTTTAATGAAGACTTCTTTTCCAAGGCAGTTTGAACTACTATGACTGTTGATTTCACAGTTTAGTGATTCAGGTTGTGCCAGGGGTCTGAAGTCAGACCTCATTTAAATTCTGGCACACTAGTCATATGACCTTGGGATATCACATGACTCTCTAAAGCCTCAGAGTTCTCCTGTGTGAAATGAGGGTGGTAATAGCACCTACTTTACATGATTATTTTGAATTCTAAATAATATAATATATGCCAGGTGTCAGGCTCAATTCCTAAGACATAACTAAATACAATACTCAGGAAACAAAGTATTATTGTTATTATTTCATTATTGTCTATTATTTTAATTTTATTAGCTTTGATAATTTTACTCTGAGGTCAGAGAACTGGTATTACCGAAATCTGTGCTATAAGTACACTGTCCTACTTTATACAGAAAGGTCAGGATTTTACTTTTCTTTGCTCAAGCTACTTCTGGATAATAGCATCTTATATGTGACTAACTATAAATTTATATCCATGATCTCATTTTGCTCCATTATTTCATGAGTAGTATAAGTTGAACCCATTCTGCTAATGATTAAAACTGAGACTTAGAGAGGTTGTGTGACAGCCCAGTTAGTACCTGGGGGAGCAGGAAGCCCCAGGTTCTTTAACTCTAGTCCAGTGACCTTTCCAATATGGCAGCCCATGCACTCAGAGACAAGCAACACTTACTGAGCTCCTCCTGGGAGCTAGGTCTGGAAATTCTGTGTTGCTCCAGATGCAGTGTGTACCCACAAAGAAGTTAAAAAATATAATGAGAGTCACACAGGCACCAGACAGTGGGATAAGTGTTTGGGCCAAGAAGGGAGCCCTTCAGGACTCATAGGAGGGACATCGAATGCAGAGTTAAGGGAGTCAGAAAAGGCTTCCCATAGGAAGGGAACACTGACTGGGAGTGGGAAGAGTTTTTCAGGAAGAAGACAAAATTTTGTGTGCTTTGGAGAAGGGGGTGGACAGTGCATCTGTGCACAAGTTCTGGGGTTCGCTTGCTGAAGTGTGTGGGGTTTTAAAGGAACTGCAAGCCTTTTAGTATGGCTGAGCATAAAGTTAACAGGTAGAATGGATTTCAAAATACCGGCAATGTGGCATTTGCCACAGAGTCCTCAGCACAAACGTGAAGAACTGATGCTGTTTGAACTCTCCACTTCCCTTTCTGCACAATCTCCTCCTTTCCAGGGCCCCAGACACCCAGAGCTCTCATGCAGGAGGCTGACCTTAAGCGGTAGCAGCACCTCCAGAGCTCTCTCCCAAAGCTCCCCAGCTCAAAAATGACCTCTTCACTCCCACAACACAGCCCCATGCCCTCTCATTTCAACCCAGGCACAGGCATTCCCGTGTTCTGATTAAATAAATCACAAAGACCAACCAACGACTCTCCAGGAGGGTGTTTGCCTGCACCTCCCCCTGAATCTCTAAATGCTGGAATGGAAGGGAATTGGGACAGGAGGAGAGAGTTTTGAAGGGGAGGTTTAGGAGAGGGCAGGGTGGCACAACTTTACCCCTTCTTCCTTCCTTCTTTCATTCCCACGTCAGATTCTCCAAGTTGCACAAGGCTCTGTGGGCTTAATCTATTTCTTGGATCCTAATTTTTCAAGGCAAGAGCAGCTTGTACTGGTCTCTGCAAGGAAAAGAGGATGTTGAAAACTTTCAAAGTAGAGCAAATTTATCCGGGTGCCTTCTTTCTTCTCTTTTTGGATCCTGTCTTCCCTCCCAGCACCCAATCTAACCATCCCCACCACACACATAGTGGAGATATTTCAAGGACAGATGGAGATAGATTAAGGCCATCCT
Source organism: Cabassous unicinctus (assembly GCA_029593785.1). Lineage (NCBI taxonomy): Eukaryota > Metazoa > Chordata > Mammalia > Cingulata > Chlamyphoridae > Cabassous > Cabassous unicinctus. The sequence continues at coordinate 13,152 of JAQZBX010071931.1, read as the reverse complement.
GGAGAACTAGAGAAGCTGAGGGGAAGGAAGATATGGGAAGTTAGGGAGAGGAAGTTTCCAGGGTCCCATCTGTCCCTTTCCCCACACACCCAGCTGCCCCCGGCCCACACCAGAAGCCCTCTTCCTTCCAGTTCCTGCAGACCTCCAGGTCCTCCCAGGGCTTAATGCTTGGAAAACTAGGTAAGAATCTACAAATTGTGGCTGTTTACTTTGTAATTTGGAGGTATAAAAATGAAATATGCTTCAATTCCATTAAGGTGTAACTTGTGAGTAAATAATTTTTAATAAAGAACTTTAAATCAATTTTAGTGTTTGGATTAAATCATCTCTTCCAACTGAATTTAGATGATTATCGTCAGAGAAATTACAGTCAGAGAACCAAGTCCCACAATTTTCTGTAGGCCTAATGCTTCTATTTACAGGGTTTTAAGTTACAGGACGTTTCAGCACTGCTTGGATTTCGAACACAATTCCATTTTACAACTTGAGAGCATTTCACCTTGTAAATACTCTTCAAAGAAATATGTGGAATGAATGAATGTCAGAAAAGCAAGGAGACTTTAAAAGGCAGGTGTGGTGAGGGAGTGGGAAGTAAAATCTAAATGGGCTACAGGCATTTCTGGGGATATCTGAAAAAAAAAAAAAAAAAGCCTGGTGGGGCAGATTATGAGAGGTTCAGGAGTCTCCTCAGAGTGGGGTGGGGGGAACTTCTGGAGGAAAGAAGCCGGTAGGACCTGAAGCAAAGCCAGCGCCCTCAGGAGGGATGGGCAATTCTGTGTACAGCACTAAGATGTTCCTTTAATTTTGCTCCTGGTATAGCTCTATTGGACTTAATAAGTGGGCAAGAAATAAGTGTGGGCAGGAAATAAGAATGAAGAGCTATTGCTTGAAACTCTGGAAAATGTTGGGGCTCAGGTAGTTTGCTGTGAGAGCACTCCAACTGAGTGTGATACAGGATGGACACAGCTCTGTGCGGCTTGGGCCGACAAGGGCCTGATCTGACAGAGGGAGATGGGGGTGCGGGTGGTGGAGACCAGTGAGATACCGCAGAGTAGTAGCAACAACCTTTGACACAGATCAAAATATCTGCGGAGCACTTGACAGGGAACCAAGCCCTTAGTGAGTGGCCCGGGGACTGGGCTAATTATCGTTAATGTACCCTTAGGCTTGGGGGCCTGGGGAGACTTGACTTCCGCAGGAACTGCTCAACTGCACTTGAAGCTCCTGGGTCTGCATCCGGATATTCCTACTCTTCTCTCTCCCAGGAAAAAAGAGCCATCATTCAAGCCCATTTTATTGATCAGATTCACACACATGCAAAGTCTATGAATATACAGGTCATAAATATATTCAAACCGAAAGCTCTAGGAGGTTAAGGGTTGTGTATTTACAATGCCCTTAAGAACAGAGATAGATCCCATCTGCATAAAGCTCTGCGGTTGTTTTAAGCCCACTTTTAGACATGTCTCACTTGGTCTACATAACAAGCCGGTGAGGTAAGCACTGAGCAAAAGTGCCCAGTGTAAAACCAAACCTAAGTACAGCCGGGGAGTTGAAAGGCCCTCCGTTCAGGGGTCTCGAGCTCCCACTAACAACTACCAGCTTCTTAGCAGAGCAAGGTCTAGCTCCTTGAGTGAGCCAGGCTGATGCGGTTATTTGAGATCTTATCGGTTCTGGAAGGGGAAGAAGTTAAATCCACGGGGCCTGGAAAGAATCAAGTGTTTTGCCTTCTACCTGGAGATTTGATTCTTTTTGACGAGGGGATGAACTTGATGAGCTAATGTAAGGAACCAGTTCTTACGACTTGGGTTTGTTTTGGATTGCATTTGTGAGGTTTGTTTTAAGACGTGTCTGCCTGTCACAGTGACATATGCCAGTGCCTATGAGCTGAAGCACCCCTTCTAAGAACCCTGCCCCCACAAAAAAGGCCTTAAAACTCTGCAGTTAACCTTTGCTCTTACATATGAAGACACTGTGTGTCCCTCCTCCCGCATCCAGCCATTTAACCCTGACTTTTTAAATGGTGTGGCAGAAAAGCACCGGAAGAATATTATCCTTTAACCTCAGAAGCCTCCCCAGCCCTCTGGGCCTAAATCCCCCGCTTCTGAAGTGAGGGGGGAGGAGGGATTCCTTGATTTCTTCCCTCACACAATGAATCTGTAATCCAGTGGGGTTGGGTCTTCACTGCAGGACTTCCAGGGAAATATCCCTTTGGGCAAAGAACGAGATGCTAAAATCTGAGCAAGCCCGGGTTAGAATGTGATCATCACCCATCTGTGGTAGTCACCAGAATTCCTCCGTCTAGACTGTCAAGTTTAGTAAATGCCTCTGGGTGCCATTAGGCTGTTAGTGGGGACCCGTTTTGTGGGTTTTGGAGCTCTATTTGTGACTTCGGTTCAGAAGCTTGGCTGTCTCTCTCCTTCATTCACTCAGTACACAGCTCACCGAGTGAGGTGCCAGACTCAACTACTAACTAAACACTAACATTGAAAGCATGTCTTTATGTGGCAGATACTATATTAGGTATTTCACATAGGTCACCCCGTACTCCTCCCAACAACCTATGAGGCAGTTACTATTAATATCCTCTTTTTATAGGTGAGAAAACTGAGGCTGAGAGAAGTTAGAAGAAACACTGGAGCAGGGACTCCACATTAGACAGCCTGAGTCCTGTCCACTCTCTACTGCCTCCCGGGAAATTCAAAGGTGAATCAAGCAGGGTCCCTACCCTCATGAGCTTGTGTTCAGTGGAAGAGGCAGGATTGCAAAACACGCACAATGAAGTACAGATGTTATCTAAAGGAGTGTGCTCTTAAGAGAGCATGAGAAGAAGGGATGCCTCAGCCTGCCTGGCTGGGAGGGCAGGGAATCAGAGGCATCACCAGTGGTTTGAAACAAAATGAGCAGCCAAGATGAGAGGCAAATGTCAATTACTCTGATTTTCACTAATAGATAAAATAAAGCCAAACACATTGTCTGTTAGCCTCAGATCCTTTGTGGAACAGGTTAGGCCTCACCAGCAAAAGGGTTAGGAGCTGCTCCCCAAGAACTCATAAATGAGGGAAACTTTGCTCTTGGAGAGTTAAAGCATCAGATAGAAGGACTTGAAAAGAAATATGCAATGACTCAAGCATGTGGCTCTGGCTTCCTTGCATGGAGAGACCTATCTGAAAGTGTTACTCTAGATCAATAAGATTCAGACCTAAAGGATGGCGCTGCCCCTCTCAGCACTGTTAAGGAGAGGGCACACCCTTTTAGGCCAAAACTAGTGTCCCAATGTGCCCACCCACATTGGGCTGTCAATTCCTGGGGGCATTAAACATTCCCATTACAGAACCAACTCTCCTAGCTCAAATCCCATGGACAAACTTCTGCCAACTTGGCTTCTACAGGACCTTGTCTGCCAGGACACAGTGCTTTGTCCAGCTAATTTGTATGTCTGCTTGCCTTGACAATAGCAGTTCTCAGTGTAAAATAATAAATTAACACTCTGGCTACACATCAGCTTTTATGAGTCTTAGTGAGTCGAATCAACTCCTGGGCACTGAAGATATTTAAGTTTTTGATGGTTGCTAGGCTGAGCATCAGATCTGGATTCATCACTCCTTAGGGAAGCCTCTTAGTAGCCATTAGGCCCCTACTTTTTTGCTGACATTTTGCTGTGAAGGGCCACAGCAATAATTTGTGACCAGCTGAAAATAATTTAAACACCTTTCATGTAATCCTGTCACAATTTGCACACTCCTTTTGTAAAATTTCTCATTTGCCTTTATAGCCTCACTAGAAGGATTTACTGAGTTGTATTCATAGGGCAGCAGGAATGAAATGCGGAGAGTAAATCACCTGCCCGAGGCCTCACAGCTGAATGTGGAAGATTCTGTGCCTTGAATGTGTCTTTTGGCCTCAAGGTCATGATTCTTTCCTCTCTCCACCATGACCTCAGCATTAGGCCTCCTGTTGCCCCTGGACTGTGGTGCTTGTAAAGACCTTCCCTATATATTAACTCATTTGATCCTTACAATACCTCTGTGAGGCAGAGTAATGTCCAGCCAAATGAAAGGTGAAAAACCTGAGGCAAAACAGAGAGGCACTGCCATTTCTGGGGAATTCTCTTTGTAAATCATCTCAAGTTATCATCATCAAAGTTAGATCTCACCACTGGCAAGGCAACCCCTAGATTGCTTGGGGCCTTCATTTATATAAATAATTTAATTTTAAAAATATATTACAACATAATATTTATATAATCTAGTTTCTTTAAAAATAAGTAAATTTATTTATTTATTAAAAATAAAATATATATTACAGAATCCATGTGAGGTGCAGTGATTTATCATTGAAGACTGGGAATAATAGCATAAAAGAGGTCCTTCTTTGTGTATTCTTCCCTCTGTGCTTGTCAAGAGTCTTCATAGTGTCTTGTCAAACGCACTCTTTCTGGCTAATTTCATATCTCCCACCACAAGGGAGAGGCAGCAGTGCTGCTATACCTCACAACGCCAGGGCTCTTCAGAACCTATTTGTGTTGAAATGATACATATCTTCTTGGCTCTGCAGCTCCCAATACTGTTGATTTAAGGCTGGCTGCATCTCTGTTCACCACACTGCACCACCCATTGCGCTGTTTGTGAATACTGGCTTCCAACGACTCTCTCAAATGTGGCTGCTGTGCTTCACTGGTGATGACCACAAATGCAAGTCGTATCCAGAGTATGCAGGAAAATGTGCCACAATTCATTTTCTGATCATGCTAAATTCACTGGAATTTTATAGCATAAACACAGAACAACACATCTTCCAACCATGTCTTTTCTTGAAATCTTTTGACCACAGTCAGTACATTCCTAAAATGTGATTTCTTCCCATGCTGGCTGCATCCTGCCTTCTGCACACTTCTGTCAGCAGGGAAGATGGGCAAGGGGGCCTGGGTGGAGCTAGAGGAGCAGTTCCATTCATATGAATAATGCCCATCATTTGCCCAGCAAGGCTTAAGACCCACCTGGGAGAACACAAGTTCACCCCATCTGTCAAAGGCAAAAGAGGATATTAATCAGAAAGGTTGGTGTCATGGAGTAAAGGTCTTGAAAGTCGTTGAAGGAAACAGGTGCACTCACTCTTGGAGTACTACCTGAGCCTGTCGAGGGGTGCGGTGACTGCCTGAGTGCCAGCAGCAGTGGTGCAGATAGTAAAGGAAACCTGGTGCCACCCCTGTCACCTTCAGGTTCTGTAGCCCAGAAGTAGCACCCTGGTCAGAACATGGGTGGGTAAGAGAGAAGCATGAGCCAACCATTCAGTTAAAGGTCAAGGGTTGCTGGTCGACCTTTGGTAGCCCAGGGCCCTAAACTTAACATGTGCTAAATGTAAGTGAGAGCATCCCCAGATCAGTGCATCAGCACCATCCTGGAAGCCCCGTCCCATGAAAGGAACAACATGCTGACCAGAAGGAGCAATCCATTCACCAAGCCATGCTCCAGCAAATGAGGCTGGCCTCAGGGTCCCGGAACAACCCACCAGGAAGAGGCCTGGAGCCTCTTGGGATGGACATGGGGATAGAGGGTTGAGAGAGCCCCAAAGGGGAGAAATGGGGATCAGGGCCCACATGTGGCCCTGTCTGGGCTCAAGACACCTCGCCAGCATAGCACCGCTGGTCAGGCTGACCTCCGACCCAAGAAGGGGGCTTAGAAAATTTAGAGGAAGGTACTCCCAAGCACAGGGGCCCTGAGATATAGACCTGGAGCAGAAGCCCCACTTTTCTGAGTCTGTCTTTTGTTTCATGGGCTGGCAAATATTTCCTGTTAAGAGCCAGATATTAAATATTTTAGGCATTGCAAGCTATACAGTTCCTGCAGCAAGTACTCAGCTGTGCCACTGTGCACAAAAGCAGCCACAGGCCACCTTAAACAAACGAGTGTGGCTGTATTTGGATAAAACTTTATTTACAAAAGCAAGCAGTATGCAAAGGGTCACCAGATTTAGCAAATAAAAATACAGGTTACTCAGTTAAATTTGAATTTCAGAAAAACATGGGGACATGCCTATACTAAAAAAAGTATTTATCTGAAATTCAAATTTAACTGGGTGTCCTGTATTTTATCTGGCAACACTAAGTGGGCAGGTTTTGGCCCACAGGCTGTGGTTTGCAATGCCTGCTTTATTCTACTACATAAACTCCCAAAAATATTTCTAGAGGTCAAATGTGTGAAAGTCATAAAATGAGCTGACAAATCATAAGGGGCAGTTCTTTTCTCATGGAGCTAAAAAATAATTTTAAGTCTTTTTGAGGGACAATTTCAATAAAGTATTTCCAAAATTTCATTCATGTGTTTTAATTTTGCTCTTTTATTCTACCACTGTAAGTAGAGTTGATCGGCTTCAGTAAAAGTGTGCCTTGCTGAAGCAAAGATTTGCCTTTTGTTACATTTAAAGATTTTCATTCTTGTTTCAGGGGTATTAAGTTTTTACGATCTAGACTTCTTTTCACTATACCAGCATTTTGCTTTTCTGTTGGTGTTTTTTTTTAATGAAGTTATAAGGACAAACATTCTCAAACAATTGCGCAAACATTGTTGCACCAAGAGGGCAATGAGGCCAAACCGAACAGTTTGCTGGAAGGTTGGTAATGGTTTGAAGAAATTTTTGTTTTTGTATTTTTGTGTGTGTGTGTTTTCATTAAGTAGCAGAGGAGAAGTATAAAGGTGTTAATATGTAAAACATAGGAGGGAAGCTATTCAAAAGCGAAATGGAGGAATTTCAAGGTCTGCTCTACTTAGGGATATTCCAGAGTTTAGGATTTGTAAGTCTAGAAAGAAGCATGATACTGGAGAAAGCACCAATAGAAAAGGCTACCCCAGAGCTCAGTGTTTACTAATGAAGCCACAGGAGCACTATTTCAGGAGTCTTTGGGGATCTCTTTTCACAAGTAACACTGAAGGAACCATCAAAAATGTATGCCCTACATGCTGTATTAATCTGCATCAGCTTTTAGGAACCTGTTTATAATATCCTTTCAGGTATCAGGCTTCTGAACATTTATAGTATTTGATCTCTGGGCTAAATGTCTTCCTCTCATCAAAGATGTCTGAATCACCAATTTATGTTGTAAACTAAATACATAAATACATAAATTACTTGCCATTTTGGATGTTAACGTGACACAAAGGTGCCTTTTCTATAGTGCAATGTTTGGGACAAGCTGGACGTCTTCATTGCAATGGATGTTGTGGAAAGTCTACTTATTAAAACAAGATTCATTTAAATATATGTCTATTCAAATGTTTTAATAAGCTTAGAGTTGTGTGTCTGGGATGGGGGTAGTTGGGAAAGGGGTAACAGGGTCAAAGAGAGTTTCAATTAAAACACTGTTATAAAGGTAGTCAACTCCCAAAAGAAAAAAGACAAAGAGCACTGCTGTTATGTACTGGTTGGTGTCTGAAACCATCTCCATGCTCTAATGATTTTCTTGTTTCCAGACTGATGACTGATTCAAAGGAGAAATCGCTCAGAGAGGCTCTTGGGATTTACTCACAGAGAAGTCTTGGTTAAAAGGGGCTGTCGCATAGGGGATGAATCCACACATGTTGAGTAAGCCTTCTCAGGTAGCCTGCATTGTGCTCAGGAGCAAAGTACACCTACACTTTGGGGTGCTCGAGCCCTCCGACCTATTTAATCTTAAATGTTATGGCTGTCAATGAGGGAGTGTTAGGTTTCCTGAAGATTTCATCCTCAGAGTCATCAGCGTTTGCATCTAATTCCATTAAAGAGAAATGGATAATATTTCTATTTCCATATGAGGCTTAGGTTACATAAATGAAAACCTTGAGGATTTTGAAAAGATTCTGGCTCTTAAATGTGTTGAAGTAGCCTCTGGTCTAGGAGTCAGAAGCCTTGATTTTTTTTTATATTACTTTTTTATACATAATTTCAAATTTATAGAAAAGTTTTAAACGTAATACCTAGAACTCCATATACCTTTCACATAATTTACTGATTGTTTACATTTTGCCTCATCTGCTTTATAATTCTATCTTCAATTTATCTTCATTCTATCACCTACCATCTAGCCATGCATTTTTTTTCTGAAACCATTTGAGAGTAAATTTGAGACATCATTCCCCTAAGTACTTCAGTGTGTATTTCCCAAGAATGAGGACATTCTCTTATATAACCACAGTGCAATTATCAAAATCAGAAAAATGTACATTGACAAAAATACTATTATCTAATCCACAATCCATATTAAAATTTTCTCATTTGTCCTAAGAATGTTGTTTAACACTCTTTTTTAATGGTTCTGGATCCAATTTAGGATCAAGCATTACATTGCATTGTCACATCTCTTTATTCCCCTTTCATCTGAAAGAGTTCCTCAGTCCTTTTTGTCTTTCTTGACCTTGATATTTTTGAAGGGTACAGGCTAGGTACTTTGCAGAATGCCCCTCTTGGATTTGTCTGATGTTTCCTTATGATTAGATTCAGGTTATGCATTTTTGGCAAGAATACCACAGAAATGATGTATCCTTCTCAGAGCATCAGTCAGGAGGCACATGTCAGCTTATCCCAATAATGCTGATGATAACTTTGATCATTTGCCTAGTAGTGTTCACCAGGCTTCTCCATTATAAAGTTACTTTTTCCCCTTTGTAATTAATAAATAATTTGTGGGAAAATCTTTTGAGATTATGTAAATATCCTGTTTCTCATCAAAACATTCATTTGGTAGTTTTAGCATCCATTGTTACTTCTGTATGTATTAATTGTAATTCTAGTTAAAGAACTTTCCCTTCTTCCCCATTTATTTGTTTATTTACTTACATAAGCATGGGCTTGGGATTTTATTGTATTCAATGGGTTATAATGCACTACAATCATTTGTTTTGATCCTCAAATTTTCCCAGATTTAAGAGACATGGATTTTAATAACAATTCTGACTCTAAAATGCTATGTGACCTGGAGCAAACTGCATTGTGTTTTGAGCTCCAATTTTTTTGTACTGCACACTAGAAAATCTTTCATGTCTTCCTCCATGAATACATCTAAAGAACCAAGATATGTAATTTTCCTTTTCTGGGAAATTTTGTTTTGCTTTGAATGTATTAAGTTTTCACTCAACTTGCATTGAAAATATTACTTAAATAAGTTGTGGGGTGGTTAATTCACTGAAAACAACACATGATTAATTAGTTCATTTATTTCTTAGCATGGGGGAGAAGGAGGGGTAAAGTTTTTGGCATTTTGTATCAAAAAGAACACCCCTGACGCTCAGCAGGAAATATTGCTGCTTCCTCTATCAATGGCAGCTCTTCTCAGATGAGCCATTGTTTTTGAAACTAATGAGAGAAGAAGCAATCTCACCCATCTTGTCTACCCCCTTGGTTCCCCCACCATTCCCCTACCCATGAGGTGCATAATGCATAAAGCCCTAAGGTTATTCTCTCTTTTCCTTATATGCTTTTAGGACCTGGGTGGATTTGATTTATTCATGAGAATTGACAGGGTTATTTGGAGAGAAAGAAGTTGCACATCAGCTCCACTTTGTGTTCTCCAATGACTTCTATTACAGGCAAGCAGACTCAAGGTTTCTGGTAACAACTATATGGTTAAGATGTTATGTATGTTGTGTTTTTGTGTGCAAACATCCCCATACAAATGCTCCGCAAGGGATACCATTTAATGAATCCAAATTTTTATTTCTTTTTAAAAATTTTAGATACTGTGGAATGTACATTGTCTATTAATTGAGTTATAATTTTACTCTTTCTTTGCAATGCTGATAAAGCTATGGGAACTTTTTGGAATTAGAACTAAGGCCGAGGGAACTAAAGCTAACAAAAATGAGGAACGTTTATATAATCTATTTAAAGATGTTTCCCTTTGGTCACTGACCATAAAGGATTTCTAACAGTTTTGCATTCACAGTCTTCTATTTCTTAACCAGGTCAATAATGGGCAGACCAAATGGAAAGTATTTGTTCTTTGCTTGCTTGTTTGTTTCTTTGTTTTTAATATTCTTATCAGCTTCCTAGTACAATATTAATCTCATTATTAGAAACAGTTCTTCCTCATCTTTCCAAAGACTATGATTTGAGAGGGAGTAAGCAGGGGATGGAAGGACCTTGGAAGATGTTATTAATTAAGGTGTGCCCAAACTGAAAAGCGGCCCAAGTTCTTCTAAGCAAAGGAAATTGGACATGGAAGAGGAAGCCATGGGGAGAAGCCAGAAGCTGGAAGTCAGCAGAATCTGGAAGAGAAAGAAGATGCTGCCATGTGCACTGCCATGTGACAGAGAAGCCAAGGACTAAGAAGCCAGCCCCAGAATGCTACAGTCTTCAGGGGAAAAGCATTGCCTTGCTGACCCCTCAGTTTTGGACTTCTCCTAGCCTCAAAACTGTGAGCCAATAAATTTTCCTTATTTAAGCCAACCCACTTTATGGTATTTGTTTCAGCATCCAGGAAACTAAAACAGAGTGTGTGTGAGAGAGAGAAGACTATCTTACCGACCCTTAACAATATTTCTAGGCAAAAATAAGCCCAGTACAGCTTTTCCTTCAACCAGAATTCTTGTCTGAAAATACTGACTTTCTCCCTTTGCTAACATCCTTAGACATTTCCTTCTTTGAGGCATTCCATGGAGAAATCTACATTAACCTAAATATCAGTTGTATAGCAGGGGTTAGACTGACCCCACTGCAAATCAGAGACCAAACAGTATCTTAAAAGGTTAAGAAGAGGACAAAGAGAGAGCTTTTACAGCATTCACTCAGCATATTAGTGCTATGCCAGCAATCTGCAGAGGCTTTTCTGAATGGAGAAGCTTCTAGAGTCTAATGACTCTAAGGAAATGAGTTATTCTTGTTACCAATCGGGGACAGTTGCCATTCATGCTGGAGAAGAAAGCAGATCTACTGCAGGGCATGAAATTAAATTTTTCAGGTAAGAGCAAGTAATTGATACCATGGGGTGACCTTTGCCTGCGGCAGCCAATTTCAATCTGTAGACAACAGCAATAGAGCCAGCTACCCCGTCTGACCCCCACAAGCTGAGCTTGAAAAACAACACGCCTGAATGACTTCTATTTCTTTCTCATAAATGCTCCCCATTTTCACAACCTTTGTTCTCTCTCAGCTTTAACTCTAATTCAAATATCCCTGACGGTTTTTATAAATTTTTTATGGAACTTATTAATTCACCCACCTGAGACACCGAGTGAGAATTAGATGGTTCAGATTGTTTTTGCATGTGACATTAATTTTTGTGTTTTCAGATCCAACCTTTAAAAGATTATCATCAGAGGGAGCAGGTGTAGCTCAGTAGTTTGAGCACCTGCTTCCCATGTACAAGGTCCCAGGTTCAAAAAAAAAAAAATCATCATCAGAAAGACTTTTGGATAAAAAAATGTTTTTAAGGTAAGCACAGATAAGCCACTTCACCTTTTTCTTACTGAGCATTCATTTACATATTTAAAATTAATTGGCTTTTTTCTTGATTGTGGCAGCATCTATCACCCAGAATGAGTTTTAAGATATGTATAGAATTTATTTAAACGACAGGTTAGAGTGGGAAAGGCAACCAACAGGAAAGAAATTGTGTGCTTGTCTTTTGGAATTGCTCAAAAATTAAATCATTTTGGAAATTTACTTCATAACCTATTGTTAGTCTTGAAATTCTTGACATTGAATATGCAATAGCTTCCAAATTTGGTTCAAAGACCCAGACCTTTCTAAACCCCTTAGGTAAGGAAAATAGACTGAAAGTTCTAATGTAGCAATTTTGGGCATAAATTATGTAACTGCAAAGAGCAAACCAGAAGACCATGGCTCCTTGAGACAATTTAGATTTTAATCAGATTTTTCATTCCATTTTTAATTAAAGTGTTTGACTTAGAAAAATGATTACTAGAAAAACTGACTGCCACTAAAGCAAAAGAGAAAAATTAATTGGAAAAAAATTGTACCCTGACTGCTGTGAAGATTCATAGCACATGTCAGGATGGGGAGCAGAAGAAAGCTTTAATGAACTATCTTAACTTATAGTGGCATTTCTCTTTCCAGACATATAGAAAAACATGTTGTGTTTTTCTCCTTAAATGCTGACATAAGAATAAATAACAGAAAATTCCTCTTTTTAATTTAAAATCTAATGACTGTGAGTCTGATTTTTCTTTTAAATAACAAACTGCCCTTTGATCATTAACTTCTTATGTCTGGTTTGGTCAGGCTGATTTCTGTAGCAATTAATCACCTAATATTTGTTGAGTCTTTACTTGCCTGGGCACTAAGAGGATTATTTTAAAAGTATCAAACCTTTCCTGCTCCGGGGAAGTTTGTGGTCTTATTGAGGAAAGAAAAGGAGAAAGCCTAAAACAATCAGATCTCAAGCCTGAGAAAGTGGGTGGCGCAGGTCAGATGCTGTAAAAGTTGAGTTAAGGAGGAAATCTGCCTGGATACAGCAGCTTCACAAAGCCCTATGAAGGTAGAAGTTTGAAAGATTTAGACAGGTACAGGGGAGTCAGGAGTTACGCCTGGGGAGGGGACGGTTGAACAGGGTGAGGCAGGCAAAAGGGAGCCAGTCCGAGCAGAATGGTGAATACATGTCAGGGCCTTAGCAGTTAGAGTTGAGCTGGACCTGGAACATCAGACACAGGCATTTGCATCAGCTTTAAGGAATCTAATATGTATTAAGTGTTACTCCCGTCCACGCTTTGTAAACTTCTATTATTTCTATATTACACTATCCCTTTTCTATAGGCACTGGGGGCCGAGGGGTAAAAGGATGCAAACAAATTTTTAGGAAGAGCAGCTTGGTGGCTTTACGCAAATTGCACTGTCAGAAGGAGACTGGCAGCAGGAGGCAAAGAGGCCACTGTACCGTCCAGGGGTGAGGTGGGCCTATCTGGGAAAGATACAGCAATGATGGATTCAAAAAGGAGAACACAAGCCAGCTGCATTCAGCAAACATTACTGAGCACCTTCTTTTGGCTGGTCCTGGAGATTAAAAAATTAGTAAGATATGGGGAGTGGGGAACTTATGGTCATGTTGTCTCCAGTTAACAAGAACCCAATGTAGGGAAGCGGGTGTGGCTCAGTGGATAGAGCCCCCGTTTACCATATGGGAGGCCCGGGTTCACGTCCCGAGGCCTCCTTGTGAGGGCACGC
>JAQZBX010071930.1:0-15154 GCA_029593785.1 Cabassous unicinctus | reverse complement strand
GTGCTGACCACCAAAGGCAGGCTCAGAACTCACGAATCTCCACTGATCACTCCACGCCATCGATCTGCCAGCTGCTAGATGACCCAAGCCTCTCACTCCGTGCGCCCACAGCAGAGACCCTCAGGCAGGACTGTGTCCACAGTCCGCCATCCCCGGAGATCTGAATTGTGAGCACCCACCTAGATCGATGCCATCTTGGTCCCCTTTCACTACCTGACTTTAAAGCATATTACAAAACTAGAGTGGTCAAAACTGGATGGTATTTTCATAAGGACAGAAATATTGACCAATGGAACCAAATCGAGAATTCAAAAATAGGCTCAAATATCTAAAGGAAAATGATATTCAACAAGGCTGCCAAGTCCACAAAACTCAGACCAAAAAGTCTCTAACAAATGTTGCTAAGAAAACGGGTTTCCAAAAGAGTGAAAGAGGCTCTGTATCTCACACACTATTAAAAAGTAAATCAATACGTTCACTCTAGTCCATAGTTCTGGGGACAGAGAGAGGGAAAAAGAGTTGTAATATGGGGGCTTTTTTGGGACTTGGGAATTGTCTTGAGTGACATTGCAATGACAGTTATAGGTCATTTTATATCATTACATAACATGCAGAGCAGTGTAGGAGAGAATATAGACTACAATATGAACTATGGACAATGTTTAATGGCAAAGCCCCAGGATGCGTTTATCAATTGCAATGAATGTGCCACACTAATGTAGGATGTTCATGTGGGAAGTTGTGGGCAGTGTGGGGAGTGGAGCATATGGGAATCCCTATATCTTTTATGCAACATTTATATAATCGAAATATCTTTTAAAAAAGAAAAAAGAACAAAGAAAAAAAAGTAAATCAAGATTGTCCAAAGACTAATTATAAATGCCAGTATCATAATGCTCCTAGGAGATAATGTAGAGAAACTTCTACATGACAATATTTTAGACATTGCTTTCATGAAATATACACCCCGAATCTAAGCAATGACAGACAAAAATAGATAAAACAAGCTTTCTCAAAATTAAATTTTTTGTGCTTTATAAGAGTTTGTCAAGAACATGAAAAAGGCACCAACTCAATGGAAGAAACCACATATCTGATAAGGGTCTAATATCCAGCAGATATAAAGATCAGCTACAACTCAATAATAAAAAGACTAACAAATATTTTTTTTTTAAATGGGCAAAATACTTGTACAGACACTTTTCCAGGAGGAAATGCATATGGCTAAAGAACACATGGAAAGATGCTCAACATCACTAGCTATTAGGGAAATGAAAATCCCAAATACAATGAGATATCATTTCCCATCTACTAGACTTGTTGCTTTTATAAAAAAGAAAAGTACACATGATGGAGAGGATTTAAGAAATAGGAATATTCATTCATTGGTGGTTGGAATGTAGAGTTTTGCAACCTCCTTGGTGGAAGGTATTGCAGGGTCTCAAGAAGCTGTGTATAAAATTGTCACTTGAACTGGGAATCCCAAGACTATGTATATTCAAAAAAATATTCATAATACTTTATTCACAATTGTGAAAAGATGGAAGCAACCCACGTGTTCATCAAATGATGACTAGATAAACAAACTATGGTATACACACAATGGAATATTATTCAGTTAATAAGAAAGAATGAAGTATTATCACATGTGACAACATGGATGAAGCTTGAGGACATTATGTTGGGTGAAATAAACCAAACACAAAAGGACAAATATTGCATGATTGCACTAAAATGAACTAAGGATAATCACCAGACTCATGGAAGAAGAGTCTGGAAGAAAGGATGCTAGGAGTTAGAAAGGGAGTAGAGATTGGTGAGCTAATGTTTAATCTGTACAGGATTTATAATTTGGTAGACCAAGGTGATGGTGGCACAATGATGTGAGTATAATTCACAGCACTGAACTGTGAGAGTGAACATGGTTGAAAGGGCAAGTTTTGGCCCATCCATGTTGCTAGAAGGGAAACTAGAAGATAAAATGTGTGTTCAATATAACTCATTGAATTCTGGTGGAGCCTAAGGTTATACTTCAGAATACCAAAAGAATAATGTTCTTTCAGGACATATAACAAATTTATATTACTAGTACAGGGTGTTGATAGTGGGGTGGTATATGGGGAAAAATGCACCTAAAACATACTTCTATGGATATGAATGTGTTTGTGTTCTCATATATATGTTTTCTCAATACATAGAATGCCACACAGCAGCTAGCAAAATATTAAACTTCCATTCTGGAAAATCCCTATTAAATCCTCAAATAAAATGGCAAAAAAACCTGTGGAATGAATAAGTCATGCTTAAGAGAAGAAAACAAATCTTATGCCCAGCCCTTGATCTTAATACTTATGTATGAAATGTATTCCATTAACAATGAAACTTAACCTAATTATAATTAATGCCTAGTAGTTACCTTCTGAAACCCTCCTTGTTACTCAAATGTGGCCTCTCTCTAAGCCACACTCAGCAAATAAACACACTATCTTCCCCCAGATGCATGCCATGATTACTCAGGATGAGCCTTCCTGACACTAAGGGATTATCAAGCACTAGCCAGTGATGAAAATTTGGAAAAAACCTAAACAAAAAGGGGTAAACATTAAATAAAAAACATTTTTATGGCTAAGAGATTTCTGAGTCAATCAGGAGGTCACTCCACAGGTTTTGCTTATGGAGGTCTTGGACAGATTTCACTAACATCCATAGAAAACGCAGCCTCCCAAGGGCTCTGGAAATGTCCAGACACCAGATGCCAGGCACCCACAGCCCCATGAAATCAACATCCCTTCTGGGAATATATGATAATCTATTTCCCCAATATAACATAGTTATATTCATTTATAATTCCCCTAATCATGATTCTTCTACTCCTTTTACTTGAACCAATAATTTTGAATGTACCTTTTAAGTGTATTTCTCGGAGACTTAAATCTTCACACTGTGCATATAAAGTTGCTCCCTGAAACACATCAGAATAGCAGCTAAATAGTACTGTCCACTGCTTTGGACTTTACCTGGGCATCCAACAAAATGATGATGATGGACAGCTCCCATCCAAATAACAGTGTCTGCAGCAGCTGTGGGTGGGATAATTCCTTCCATCTGCAATGTGGTATCTGAGTTCCTTCACAGTCTGGAGCTGGTGGAGCAGATGTTGTCCTGGTCCCTTGGAATAGGGGAATGAACAATCATAGGAAGTGTGTGGCCATGGACCAAATTATATTTGTTGATATCATGTTGATATCTTACATTAATGGAAGAATTTCTAACATTAACATAAAAGATAGTAGTTGCCTGGGATTCAGAAGGAAGGTAGAGAGATTAATTTGTGGGAAACATGGCATATTTTGGATGGTGAGATTCATATGTATGATCCTGCAATGATGAACACATAACATAACACATTTGCCAAGGATTAGGGAAGTGTACACAATTTAGTGTCAAGCATAGGGTAAACTATAGACTTTGCTTATTAGCAATGCTTCAATATTATTTCAAGTGTAATATACATACCCAACTAATCTATCAATAATAGGGGACTCTGTGTATGTGGGAATGTTTGTGGGATTTCTATGGAAATTAACCAATTTTGGTGTAATTATTTTTTAAAAGCAAATCTTAAAAGTCTCTAAAAATAAAGTTTAATTATAAAAGAGGACATCTTTGAGTTCCATTCACATGTAAATTTCAATTCCAATGGAGAAGGCAATCAATTTATGAAGTACATTTTGGAAGGCCCTCAAATTTTAATTTATTTTCTGCCTTCAAAAAAGAAAATTTAGGTTAATAATTGGCTTTCTATTATCCTTCAGGTCCTTAGGATCTGTCAAAGAGGTGCTGCCTGCCTTGGAGAACAATGAGGGCAGATATAGAAGATTATTGAGACACTAACACAACAGCTTCTGGCAAAGGGAAAAGAACAAAATGAATTCCGGGAAAAGCACAACATTCATCCCATGGTGGAAGATAAGAAGCAAGCAGCCAAGAAAATCTCAGAAGGGGCTGGGGCTAAGGCTAGCTCAGCCATAGTGTTGATCTCCTAGGGACCAAGGATTTTGCAAATTTTCTACCCTGAATCCCAGTTCTAATTTCTTTATTGATAATATTATTATTATTTTCTCTGCTATTGAACTATTTTTTTTTGTTAATTAAATGTTTTGGTCATGATGCCTAAAAAAAAATCATTACCTTGTCCTAGAGTGTACTATGTGGTCTCTGCCTTAATATTCCCTTCTTCAGTACTCAAACTTATCAACTTTATTATTTTGTCACATCATTTGTATACATATAAAATTAATTTTTCCTTTGTTTTCACTTCAATTTTCATTTCAGATTTCCTATAGGGAATTCTAGCGATCAGATAATAAATAGTTTCTCTGCTACCACACTCTATCTCCAGGAGCAAGAAGTTTCCTTGATCAAATAATTCATTCAAAAGTATTTATTGAGTAAATAAAAGATAAAGTATTTTAAAATGACCTCTCACAATTTGAAATATCTTTCTATTCTTTGGGATTTTGTGAGGGTTTAAGAGTATGTCTGGTAAATTCAACTAAAGTCAACATGTCCAGATTAGGTTAAGTAAACATTTAATAAGGGTGGGTATCCTGGAATGTAGCAATGATTAGGTTGAAATTGTTTATGAATTACAAAATAGATATTGGATTATATTCGTAAACTGGTCTGTTCCTCTGGGCATGGCAAAATTATGATTAGGGCTTTGATTGTGCCACATCAGTAGGATGTTGTGTCCCCATCCCCTTAGTTGGGGTGTACTCATGGAGAAACTTCACCACAGAGTAAGGAGGTTGGAGTTTTGAACTGGAGCTGAGGAATTAAACACACAAGAGAGGAGAGCATCTAAGCCCAAAGACTTATATATCACAACCAAGTGGAATTTATTCCTGGTGTGCAAGGCTTGTTCAACATAAGAAAATCAATTAATAAAATACACCACATTAACAAATTCAAAGAAAACATGACCATCTGATTGATGTAGAAATGCATTCAACAAAATCCAGCATTCTTTTTTTAAAAAAACACTACAAAAGAAAGAAATAGAAGGAAAATTCCTCAATCTAATAAAAGGCATATATGAAAAACCCACAGCCAACATCAAAATCAATGGGGAAAGCTTTCCTTCTAAGATCAGGAACAAGACAAGGATGCCCACTCTCAATATTGTTAATTAGTATTTTAATAAAAGTTCTAGCTAGGGCAATTAGGCGAGGGAAAAAAATTTAAAGACATCCAAATAGGAAAAGAGGAAGTAAAACTCTCACTGTTTGTGGATGACATGACCCAGTACTTAGAAAATCCTGAAATATGCATGGCAAAGCTACTTGAGCTGATAAATGAGTTCAACAAAATGGCAGGATACAAGATAAACACATAAAAATTCCTGAGGAGGAAATAAGGGGTAAACTTCTATTTTCAATGGCAACAAAAGACTCAAATACCTAGGAATTAATTTAACTGAAATGTACAGGACCTATTTGCAGAAAACTACAAAACAATGCTAAAAGAAATTTTAAAAGACCAAAACAAATGGAAAGACATTCCATGTTCATGGTTTGGAAGAATGAATTTCACGAAGATGACAATCTTACCTAAACTGATTTCTAAATTCAACACAATACCAATTTAAATCCCAGCAGCTTATTTTACAGAATAAGAGAAGGCAATCACCAAATTCATGTGGAAGAGTAAGTGCACCTGGATAGCCAAAGGCATTCTAAAAAAGAAGAGCGACGTCGGAAGAATTTCACTGCCTGATCTTGAAACATACTATAAATGGTAAAAAAAAAAAAAAAGCAGGGTACTGGCATAAAGATAGACACATCGATCAGTGGAATTCAGTTGGGAACCCAGAAATAAACCCTTACCTACACAATCAACTGATTTTTGTCAAACCTATCAAGTCCATGTTAATGAGACAAAACTGTCTCTTCAACAAATGGTGTTGGGAAAACCGGATATCTATAACCAAAAGAAAGAAAGTGGATCCCTATCTCACCCCCTATACAAGAATCAACTCAAAATGGATCAAAGATCTAAATATAAAAACCAGGACCATAAAACTACTAGAAGAAAATGTAGGGAAACATCTTCAAGACCTTGTAGTAGTAGGTGGTTTTTTGGACCTTGCACCCAAAGCACATTCAACAAATGAAAAAATAGATAAATGGGACATCCTCAAAATTAAACACTTTTGAACCTCACAGGACTTTGTCAAGAAAGTGAAAAGACAGCCAACTCAATTGAAGAAAATATTTGGTAAACATATATCTGATAGAGGCCTAATATCCAACATATATAAAGAAATCCTACAGCTTGAGAATAAAAAGACAAATAACTCATTTAAAAAATGGCCAAGTGATTTGAATAGACACTTCTCCAAAGAAAAAATACAAATGGTTAAAAAGCACATGAAAAGATGCTCAATATTCCTAGCTATTAGGGAAATGCAAATCAAAACTACAATGAGATATCCTCTTACATCCATTATACTGACAGTTATTAAAAAAACAGAGGACTACAAGTGTTGGAGGGGATGTGGAGGAATGGGAACACTAACTCAGTGATCGTGGGAATGCTGAATGGTGCAACCATTGTCGTGGGCAGTCTAGTAGTTCCTCAGGAAGCTAACTACAGAACTGTCATATGATCCAGCAATCCCATTACTGAGTATAAACCCAGAAGAATTGAAAGCATGTACATGAGCAGGTATATGCACACCAATGTTCATAACATTATTCACTTTTGCCAAATGTTGGAAACAGCCCAAATGTCCATCAACAGAAGAATGGATAAGCAAACTCTGGTATATACATACAATGGAATGTTATGGTGCTGTAAGAATGAATGAATTGTTAACCCATGGGATAACATGGATCAACCTTGAAGAACAGGCACTGAAGGACAAATATTACATGAGCTCACTGATATGAATTAAGAAGATTGAGCAGACTCACAGAGCTAGAGTCTGGAAAATAGGTTTACAGGAGACATAAAGGGATTAGCTTATTGTGAGCCAAGGCTCATATGTGCAAAATTTATGATTAGGTGGAAGGGTGTAGTTGTGTATTGGATGGACATGACTATAGAGCTGGGCAGAACATCAGGGGAGGGACCAGATGAACTCTGGGGATTGACAGGTATACGGTTGAAACTACAATGTTGAGAATGCTCTTTCTGCCAATATGGCATGGGATGGTTACTGGTTAAAGTTGTTGGATGTGCCCTGTCCTGTATGTTGGATGACATACAGGACAGGGCACACGTGGGGCAGAATTCAAGGGAGCATGAGTGTTCATCCTGTATTAGTGCATTGTATCAGTGGGTGGAGACCCGCACAATGAATGGGAAGATGTTAGACTCCAAACCTAAGGAATCCTGCTATGTTCTCAAATAGAGTGGCAGTCGTCTCTTGAGAACATAGGCAGTGCCTAATAAGGGAAGACAGATCAGAATGTCAAGCCCTCAATTTTGTTGCAAGTAAATATGAATCTTGTCTTTCAATTAGTTAATCTTGGTGGTTGCTGTGGGTCCCATGGGGAGGTGAAGGAAGGAGTAGAATAGATGGAACATGGAGCAGTTTTGGAGCAATGGAATTGTTCTACATGATCTTGCAATGCTCAATACAGACCATGTGAATTTCATTACATTCCATAAAAGTGTACAGTCCAAAATGTAAACCATAATGTAATCATTTAACATGGTTAGCAGCAATGTTTCAATATTTGTACATCAATTCTAACAAATATAACATCAACATGTAAAATGTTATTAATAGGGGAAAGTGGGAAAGTGGGAGGATTTTGGGTAAATAGGAATGACCTATATTCTGTATGTGACTTTTCTAAAAACTAAAGCTTCTTTGAAGACAAAATGAAAAAAATAAGACAGTGAAGGATTAAATAGAAGAAATGTCAATGTATATACAAGACAACATATCTTACACAGATGGAAGACATAATAAAATTTTGTTTTATATTTTTATTATTTTTTAATATTCAAGCTTTTAAAAAATTTTTATTTTATTAGTTATTTTTAAATTTATAATTATTATATCATATTCCTATTAATTGTATTTTATTATTATGTTGGATACAATGTTGAAAAATTTTGGATCACAGAGGGATAACAAAGATGGCAAGGGAGGAATATTGGTGCAGGGTGTCAGAAATGAGGATGCATAGGAGGATGTTTACCTGGGGCATACCTATAAGTCATTGGAAAGTGTTCAAGCATTGATGGGGTATTGTCACAGTGGGTGGAGTGTCACACAATAAACAAATGAAAATCAAATTTCCATCCTAGGCAGCTCTGCCACATTCTCTAATGGGACAGCAAGAATCTCCCAAGTACAGGGGCAGTGACTAGTAAAGGAGGATGGACCACTGATGGGTCTTTAATAGTGATGACTGAACCTTTACATTTGAAATTGAAACAGCCTAGAATTACAGGGGGCCTAAGAGTTACCTCCTGAGAGCTTCCTTGTTGCATAAATGTGGCCTGTTTCCAAGCTGAACTCAATATATAAGTGCATTACCTTCTGCCCAGCGTGGGACATGACTCCCAGAAATGAGCCTCCCTGGCACCAAGGGATTGCTACCAAGCATGAACTAGCAATGCAACTGAAGAAAGACCTTGACCAAAATGGGAAAGGGTAAAGACAAATGAGTTTATACAGCTAAGAAACTTCAAAGTGAGTCAGGAGGTCATTCCAGAAGCTACACTTATGAATGTCACAGCAGGATCTCACTGACTGACAAAGTAAATATTACCTCAAATAGCCAGGCCCCTGAAGTTTCTGGAGATACCCAGACACTATGGGCAGGGCAGACATTGCAGGAATCTGGCTCCATGCAAGTGGGCACTACTTTGGAATTTATGCTCCCCAGTGTGATAGAGTTGGACTTAGTTGTAATTTCCCTACACATAGCTATTCTGCCCCTTCTATTTGAACCTATAATTAGTGCTAGAGTGGATAGGTGTAGGTCCAGAAGCCTTAAATCTTTGGGATTTCCATGTGCCAGTGGGGTCCTGAATCTCAACAGACACACACCACCTACTCTCCAGTTCATGGAACTCACCCAGGACAATTAACAATGAGATGATGCACAACGACCATTCCAAGGAACAGAGAGAGTCTGCAACTCAAGCAAGATTATCCCATCCATCTGCCCCATGGAATCAAAGTCCCCTTTCAAGTAGAGGTGGAGTGGGCATCATCATCACAGAATCTTCAGGATTGGGGAATGGACAATGGACTAGAGTAGACTTACAGTTGTTCTACTGTAGATCCTAACAATGGAAGAACTTTTATCATGAATGCGGCAGCATTGGCCACTGGAGGTTCTGAGGCGAGGGAGAAGGAAAAAAAGGTGTAATATTGGGGCATTTTTGGGACTGGCAAATTGTCCCAAATGACATTGCAATGACAGATACTGTCCATTATATATCTTTACATAACTTACTAAATTGTCCTGGAGAGAGTGTAATCTACAATGTAAACTATAATCCATGCCTTGTGACAATGCTCCAAAATGTTTTCTTCAATTTTAACAAATATACCACACTAAATGAAGGATGTTATTAATGTGAGAAAATATGCAAGGGTTAGGGAGAAGGGTATATGGAATCCCCCATATTTTTTATGTAACATTTATGAAATCTAGGTATCTTTTTAAAAATTAAAAATATATCATAAAAATGCAGAATTTTGTATTTGTGGAAATTAAACACATATAGTTTAAAACCAATGTGTTAATGAAGAAACCACAAAGTGGATTAAGAAATATTTGGAGATAAATGAAAACAAAACATAACATAGAAATATGAATGTGATGCTTCAAAGACAATAATCAGAGGGAAGTTTATATCTGCACGTGGTACATTAATAAAGAAGAAAGATTATTTTTAAAAAATACCCAAACTCCAATACGTGTTCATCAATTGTAACAAATGTGCCACACTAATGAAAGATGTTAATGTGTAAAAGTGTGGTGGGGGAGGTTTGGGGCACATGGGGATCTCCTATTTATTTTATTTTATTGATTTATTTCTCCCCACTTCCTTTTTGTTTTTTACTTGCTGTGCCTGTCTTCCTTCTTTCTTTAGGAAGCACCGGAAGCAAAATCTAGGACCTCTGATGTGGGATGGAGGTGCTAATTGCTTGAGCCACTTCTGTTCCCTGCTTTGTTGTGTCTCTCATTATGTTTTTTCCTCCCTGCATCTCTTGTTGTGTCATCTTGTTGCACCAGCTCACTGCACCTGCCATCGTGTCAGTTCGCTGTCTTCTTTAGGAGGCACTGGGAACCTCTGATCCCTGCTTTTGTTGTGTGTCTCATTATGTATTTTTTCTTGTGACTCTTGTATCTGCTTGTCCTGCCTGCCCATCATGCCAACTCACTGCCTTCTTTAGGAGGCAGCAGGAACTGAACCAGCAACCTCCCATGTTGTAGGCAGGAGCCCAGTCACCTGAGCCACATCCAAATTTCTGGAAACACCTATATTTTTTATGTAATCTTAAGGTTCTTTAAAATTAAAAAAAATTAAAAACTAAATAAAATACAAGAGTAAGAACAAATGAAAGCCAAAATTTTAAAAAGAGGAAATTATTAAAGATTAGAGCAGAGATAATTGAAATAGAGAATAGAAAAATAATAGAGGGAAACAAGAAAGCTAAAAGTTGTCTTTCATTCTAGTACTAATTATAGGTTAAAATAGAAGGGTCAAAAGAGCCATGTGTAGGGAAACCACAACTAAGTCCATCTATGGCACTCTAGGGAGCATAAATTCCAAAGTAGGGCCCACTGGCAAGTCAACAAATTCCTAAATTATCTGCCCTGACTATAGTGTCTGAATGCCTCCAGAACCCACAGGAGCCCTCCTATATGAAGTAGTATTTACTTTGGAAGTCAATGAGATCTTGCTGAAACATTCATAAGCATAACTTCTGGAATGACCTCCTGACTCACTTTGAAGTCTTTTAGCCATATAAACTCATTTTTCTTTACCTTTTCCCCCTTTGGTCAAGTTTTTTCTCCAGTTGCATTGTTAGTTGATTCTTGGTAGTAATCTCTTGGTGCCAGGGAAGGTCTTCCCTGGGAGTCATGTCTCACACTGGAGGGAAGGTATTTATGCATTTATGTGCTGTGTTCAGCTTAGAAAGAGGCCACTTTTGAACAACAAGGAGGCTCTCAGGAGGTAAATCTGATGGCACCCTATAATACTAGGCTAAATTTCAATTTCAAAAGTAAAGGTTCATAAGTGCAGTCATCGATTTTAAGGGCCCATGAATGGTCCATCTATGTTTATTTATTTAATATTTAAATAAATAAATAAATTATTCCAAATTTTATTTTATTTTTTTATTTTTTAATTTATTTCTTATGTTTAAAACTAGCATTATTATTTAATTTTTCTTATTAATTTTATTAAATAAATTTATTTATATTTATTTTAATTTGTTTTGTTGTCTTCATATAAGCCAGAGTGACATAGAAAAAGAGAGGAAGGACACAAATAAACTAAATCAAGAACAAGAAGGGAGTCTTGTCTACTGAACTTGTAGAAATAAAAATAATCATAAGAAGATATAATGAACAATTATAAGCCACCATATTAAAAAATCAAAATTAAATGGAAAATTTCCCAGAAGTATATATATAATGTATTCTGAGTGAAAAAGTAGAAAATTGCAATAGAACTTTAACAAACAAAGAGATTGAATCTGTTATCAAAAGCATTCCTACAAAGAAAAGTCCAGAATGTGATGGCTTCACTGCTAAATTCTACTGAATATTTTGAGAAGATGTAGCACATCTATTCATTACTCCCCCTCCCCTTTGAACCCCTGGCAACAAATATCTTTAAATGAATGCTGAACATTACTCAATTAACACAGGATAATAACTACAACAACAATACATCTTCTTTGGTCAGTGGTTTTGCTTCCCACCTCACCAATCCCCCAGAGGTTTGTTCATTCCTCAATTTTGAAGGATTTGGGACAAAGTCTGCTCTGACTCCTTCAGGCTGTGAAGGGATGTAGATATCATGGGCAGAAAAAATGGAGTTGTTTTGCTTGCAGTTGAAGACAGCTCTTGTTTCAGGGATGGATCTGGTCCATCCTCATCATTTTATTAATTATCTAGGTCTGGTCTGAAGAAATGAAAAGTAGTTGACTGCATATCTGCTAGACTTCAGGGTTCACCCAGCATATGAAAAATCCAAAGACTTTACACCTTAGAAATATATCTAAGTAAAATGAAAATCATAACTTCAGATAAAAGGAGTAGAACAATCATGATTATGAAATTTATAAATGAGTATATCTACACTATAATGCATTGGGACAATAGATGTACCTATATTCCCAGATAGGGCCTTCTGAGATTTTGATGATTTTATGAGACAGAGTGGTTTGCGTATGGTGAACAGACTTCCCTAGGGCCATCAGGAGCACTTTCTCTGAGGCATTGATTATTATGTCATTTTGTGAAGTCTGTCTGAGAGTTGCATGGGTGTAGTCTCTGGAATGATCTCTGAACTCATGCTGAAATCACTTAGTCACAAAAACTTTATTTTATTTCCTATTTTCCTCCTTTGGTCAATTTCTTTCTCCAGATGCATCAGTGATTAATGCATGGTAATAATCCCTTGAGGCCAGGGAGGCTCATGCCTGGGAGTCAGGTTCCAGGTTGTTGAGGGGGCAGTGGAAGTGTAGTGAGTTTATATGAAGAGTTTGGCTTGGAGAGAGGCCACATTTGGATTACAGGGAGGTATTCATGAGAAAAATCCAAGCATTAATTATATTTAGGTTTCCATCATTATTACAGGAAAAAGGTTTGTAAGGGAAAGCCTTAGGATTAAGGGCTTGGCTTATTGGTCGGTATTCTTATAACAGAAAAAGGTTTTATAATAGAGATTTTTTGCTATTATATATGAGAATGTTTTGCCCAGTAGGAAAATTTATTTCATTTGCTATGGTATGGGCTTCTATCTATCCAAAAATCACACATTTGGCAACCAGGATATCTTTACATCCCATAGAACTGTATAGCTATATAGCTTTCAAGATGTTTACAAGGCCCTAGGTATTAAGATACCTGACTGTATCCCATCTGTAACTTCTAATTGACAGATAAAACTTAAAGAATATACTTGCTTTGCTTCTCGTGTAAACTTCACATGTACTTTCAGAGATGCCTCAGAGTACAATATACCCACAAGGGAGTTTAGTGGTTTCAGTTATGTATAAAATTTTTCTAAGGTGAAACCCTGCAATATTCCCATAATGCACTCCCATTTCTTAGAGAATTTGTGAGTTTACAAATACTCATCCATAATTTACAGGATTCCCATACATCCCCCCACCACCAACACCTGCATTATTGTCTAATATTTGATACAAATGATGAGAAAATCTGCAAAATATTACTGTTTTTTATAGTCCATAGTTTACAATGTATATATTTTTCCCACAAACAACCCTATTTTTTTTACAGCAAAACAGTATTTTGTTTGGGAGTTTTGAATCATATTCACAAATTAAATGGCACAATAGTTTTCTTTTCTTGTATTGCCACTGCCACTTATATAGTTTTTTTTTAAGTTTTTTTTTTGTAAAATGATATATAAATACCTATGCATATATGTGCATTTGTTTACATAAATGTTATTTGTTATTTATATATATACATTTTATAAAGGTGCCTGGATTACCCATATATTACTCAGAAACTACAGGGATTCCCATGCTCCCCACCGCCCACACACCCAACAACACCCCACACAACCATTCCCCATCCGTGTGGTACTACACCCGCAATGGATATACATATCCTGGGGCCTTGCCACCGAGCATAGACCACAGTTCACATCACAGACCACACTCTCTCCCACCCAGTTCTGCATGGTATATTCTGATGGAAAATGGCCTACATTCGTCGCTGCTTCGCCACTCAGGACAAACCCCAAAGTCCCAAAAAAGCCCAAGTATTTCAACAGCCCTCCTCTCCCTGCCCCAAAAATGTCCAGTGGCCACCGGCTCCACCTCACTGTTACAATTTCTTCCATTCCTTGAATCACAATATGTCTACAACAGAACACCACCAAGTCCACTCTAGTCTACAGCTCCTCCAGCCATCTTGAGGGGACTTGGAAGGTGATGTCCACTCCACCTCCAAGTGAGAGAGGGCTTATATTCCATGGATATAGTGGATAGGATTATCCTGCCTTCAGCTGCAGGCCCTCTCCATTCCCAGGGGTAGCTGTTGCCCATCATCGTCTCCTCGCCAGGTTACTTGGATGAGTCCATTGAGCTGTATGGTAGGAGTTGCAGCTCCACTGAGATTCCAGGCACAGCTGGCACATATGTGGGCCAGAGGATACAGTCTCTGGAAGTACACCTAAAAATTCCTGCATCACATATAGGTTTGAGTAGAAGGGACTGATGGACCATGTTCAGGGATGACTTGTTTCAGTCCAACTCTGTCACTCTCAGGAACACAGATGCCAATGAAGAGCCCACTAATTAGGCATCATTCTCTGGGGCTATCCCCACTTGTATAGGACCTGGGAGTCACCAGAGCCCTTAGGGGTCCCTCAGTGTGGGTTGATATCCACTTAGGTGTTCTATGAGATCCTACTGAGGTATGCATAAGTATTACCTCTGGGATGACCTCCCAACTCTCCTTGAAGTCTCTTAGCCATGTGAAATCATTTCTCTTTACCTTTTCCCCCTTTTATTCAAGGTCTTTTTCTGAATGTGTTGCCAGTTGGCACTTGATATTAATCCCTCGTTGCCAGGGAGGCTCATCCCCATGAGTCATGTCCCACTTTGGGGGGAAGGTAATGCATTCAAATGCTGAGTTTGGCTTAGAAAGAGGCCACATTTGAGCAACAAGGAGACTCTCAGGTGGTAACGATTAGGCACCCCAAAACAGTAGGCTAAGTTTCAATTAGAAGAGCAAATACTCATAAGGCTAGTCCTCAATAACAAGAACCCATCAGTGGGCCATCCTCTTTTGCCAGACACTGCCTCTGCACTCTGGGGACGGTTGCTGCTCCCTTGGGGAATGTAGCAGAGCTCTCCAGGGTGGGAATTCAGATTCCCTCATTGAGTAATTGTCTACCCACC
>JAQZBX010071929.1:0-15157 GCA_029593785.1 Cabassous unicinctus | reverse complement strand
ATACCAGGGATGAAACCCACTTGGTCATGGTGTATAATTCATTTGATGCTTTGTTGAATGCGATTAGCAAGTATTTTGTTGAGGATTTTAGCATCTCGGTTCATTAGAACGATTGGTCTATAGTTTTCCTTTCTTGTGGCATCTTTGTTTGGCTTTGGTATTAGGATGATGTTGGCATCATAGAATGAGTTAGGCAATTGTTACAGTTGGGCAGTTTGATGTAATTATGAATTTCAAAAATATAATTGGATCGTGCTTGTAAACTGATCTGTTTAATCTGGGCATGATTAAGTCATGATTAGGGTGTTGACTGGGCCATGTCAGTAGGGCGTTGAGCCCCACCCCTTGGTGGGTGGGGAATCGAATATAAAAGGCAAGGCAAAGAACAGAGTTGAAGCAGTTTTTGAGAAGCAGTTTTGATGTTGGAAAGAAGGCCCCAGGAGAAGAGAAGTGAGCCGTTTGCCTGATCATCTACAACTGACCTTGTGGAGGAAACAGGAGCTAAGCCCGGGGAGAAATGCAGCCCCAGGAAGAGAGGAACCCAAGAAGCCTGAACCTTGGTAAATGTCAGCAGCTGTCTTGCTCTAACACGTGGCAGTGGACTGTGGTGAGAGAAGAAACTTAATGCTTTATGGCCTAGTATCTGTGGACTTCTACCCCAAATAAATACCCTTTATAAAGACCAACCCATTTTTGGTATTTCACATTAGCACCCCTTTGGCTGACTAATACAGCAATGTTCCCTCCACTTCTGTTTTTTGGAAGATTTTCAGGAGGATTGTTGTAAGTTCTTTTCAGAATGTTTGGTAGAATTCACCTGTGAAGCCGTCTGGTCCTGGACTCCTTTAGTTGGGAGGTTTTTGGTGACTGATTCTATCTCTTTACTTGTGATTGGTCTGTTGAGTTCATCAATTTCTTCTTTCGTCAATGTAGGCTGCTTGTGTGTTTTTAGGAATTTGTCCATTTCCTCTAAATTGTCCATCTTATTGGCATATAAGTTTTCAAAGTATCCTCTTAAGATACTGTCTATTTCTATGGGGTCAGTGATGATATCTCCTTCGTTGTTTCTTATTTTATGTATTTGCATCGTCTCTCATTTTTTCTTTGTTACTCTAGCTAGGAGTTTGTCAATTTTATTGATCTTCTTGAAGAACCAACTTTTTGTTTTATTTTTTCTAGTGCTTTCTTATTTTCAATTTTATTTAGTTCTGCTTAATCTTTGTTACTTCTTTTTTCCTACTTTTTTGGGGGTTAGTTTGTTGTTCTTTTTGTAATTCCTCTAGCTGTGTGTAGTTAGGCCTTTGATCTTAGTTCTTTCTTCTTTTTTAATATATGCATTATAGCTATGAATTTTCCTCTCAGTACAGCTTTTACTGCATCCCATAGGTTTTGATATGTTGTGTTGTCATTTTCATTCATTTCAAGGTAGTTCCTGATTTCCATTGTGATTTCCTCCTTGACCCACTGTTTGTCCAAGAGTGTGTTGTTCATCTTCCATATCTTTGTGCCTAATCTGGTTCTCTGACACTTACTGCTTTCCAGCTTAATTCCAATGTGGTCAGAGAAAGAACTTTGTATAATTTCAATCTTTTTTAATTCATTGAGAGTTGTTCTGTGGCCTAGCATGTGGTCTATCCTAGAGAATGATCCATGTGCACTTAAGAAGAATGTGTATCCCGTGTAGTTTGGGTATAATTTTCTGTGTATGTCTATCAGGTCCAGGTACTCCAATGTATTATTCAAAGACTTGGTTTCTTTACCGATTCTCTGTTGAGATGTTTTGTCTAATGGTGATAATGGTGTATTAAAGTCCCCCACTATAATTTTAGAGGCATCTATTTCTCCACTTAGTTTTTCCAGTGTTTGCCTCATGTATTTTGAGGTGCCCCGGTTAGGTGCATAAATGTTTATAATTGTTCTTTCTTCTTGATAGGTTACCCATTTTATTAATATAATGTGTCTGTTTTTGTCTCTCACAATAGTTTTGCATTTAAAGTCTATTTTGTCCGATATTAGTGTAGCTACTCCCACCTTTTTTGATTATTGTTTACTTGTAGAATTGTTTTCCCACCATTCACTTTCAGCCTCCTTGCATCCCTGGGTCTAAGGTGGGTTTCTTGTAGACAGCATATAGTTGGGTTATATTTCTTTATCTACTCTGCCAATCTGTTTCTCTTGACTGGTGAGTTTAATCCATTAACATTCAGTGTTATTACTGTTAAGGAATTACTTACATTAGTCATATTTTCTTTAGGTTTATGTATACCATATGTTGTTTTTATTTCTCTTCTTATCTTTTTAGTTGTTCTTACACTCTCCTCCAACTCTCTCTCTCCTGTTTTTACCTTTTGACCTGCAGAACTCCCTTTAGTATTTCTTGGAGTATAGATGTCTTATTGCCATACTCTCTTAATTTCTGTTTATCTCTGAATATTTTGAACTCTCCCTCATTTTTGAATGCCAGTTTTGCTGGATAAAGAATTCTTGGCTTGAAGTTTTTTTCTTTTAGCACCTTGACCATGTCATATCACTGCCTTTTTGCTGCCATAGTTTCAGATGAGAAATCAGCATTTAATCTTATCAAGCATCCCTTGTATGTGATGGTTCTCTTTTCTCTTGCTGCTTTCAGTATTCTCTCTGTGTCTTGAGCATTGGACAATTTTCCATGTATATGCCTAGCAGTAGACTTGTTAGGATTTATACTGTTTGGGGTGTGCTGTGCTTCCCGGATATGTACGTTCATGTCCTTCAATAGGGTTGGGAAGTTTTCAGCCATTATTTCCTCCAACACACCTTCTGCCCCATTTCCCTTCTCTTCTCTCTCTGGGATGCCTAAATTGCATATGTTTGTGTGTTTCTTGCTGTCATTCAAATCCCTGAGTTCCTGCTGGATTTTTTCTATCTTTTTTATCTATCTGTTCTACTGTTCTGTTTGATTTCAGCTGTACACTCTTCCACATCACTGATTCTTTCCTCTCTATGTTCAAATTCGTTGTTATGTGCTTCCAGTGTATTTTTTATTTCTTGTATTGTGCCATTCATCACCATCATATCCTTTATCTTTTTCATGTATGTTTACAGTTTCTTCAGTGTGTTCTCCCAGTGTCTTCTTAATATCCTTAATCTCTTCCTTCATTTCATTAATTTGATTCATGATATTTGTTTGGACATCTCTGATTAGTTATTCTGTGTTCTGCATCTCCTCCTGTTTTTTAGTTGGCTTGTTGGACTGGGTCCTGTTTTTTTTGTTTCTTAGCATGGGTTGTAATTTTTTGTTGGTGTCTAGGCATCAGTTTATCTTGATGGGTTTATTCAGTTGATTAGCTTCTCTTTGTAATGTAGGATTTATTTTGTTGTTGTTTTTGTGTGTGTGTGTTAAGTTTTCACTTTCACACTGTTTTCCTCTCATTCTATTTCCTTGCTGTTGTCTATGGCCCCTTGAAAAAAAACATTAGGGCCAGAGAAAAGGAAAGAGGTAAGAAGAGAAAAAGGATAATAGTAATAAGGTAGAAGAGGTACCATATAGGAAAATGAATATGAATAATTAACTCAAGAAATGCAGAGGAATTAGAATAAAAAAGTGGAGTACAAACAGTGAGATGAGAAACCAAATAGAGAAAAATAGATAAGATGAATTAAAAGGCCAGAATGATGAGAAGAGAGGGAAAGATAAAAGAAATGACAAATAGAAAAAAAGTAAAAAAAGAAAGAAAACAGAGAAAAAAGGAGAGAGAAATTAAGACAAGGAAAATTAAAGACCAAACAAAAAGAGGTGGAATGTAAGAACAACAACAGGAAGCAGAAGATAGACAGATGAAGGAAGGAAAAGAAATAGCATAGGTAGACAAAATTGGTAAACAAACAAAAAAGAGAAACGAAGGGGAGACAAAATAAAGAAGAAACAAGACAGCAGAACCTGATTTAAAAAGGGGGGGGGGGCAGGGAGAAACAGGATAAAACAAACGAACAAACAAACAAAAACCATGGAAAAACAGTCTTCCCTCTTGGGCCCCTAAGGAGCGTCTCAGGCTGCCAGTATTCATCAATCAATTGCCCTGCAGCCTGCCCTCTGCAGGTTTTGACCCAGGTTTTACTAAGTAAATGAAGTTAAATTTTAAAAAGGAACCTTTTTTTTTTAAAGAAAAATAAGAGATCCAAGAAAAGCTAATACAAAAAGAATGCCTATATGTTCCCTGTCCTAAAGTATCAGCTGGATGTCTGATATCCCAGTGGATTACTTCTCTAAGAAGAGGCAGGAATCAAACAAGGGACCACATATATTCAGGGCAGGAACTCCTCCACTGAGCTAAACTTTCTCCTTGGATTGGTTAGCCCTTTCAGAAAGCTATCTGCCCACTTTCCCTCAGGCAATTTAGAATCTTTGCAATTGGTCAGAGTCCTGCTGATTAGGCACCTGTCTGTCCCTGCCGCCTTTCTATTCTAATTGCTTTCTCTCCCAGGGCAGCTGGGCTTGACAGCCTGCGTGAGAAGATCCCCCCTCCCCTCTCCTGGTCAGGTTGAAGTCCCTTCAGAGATTCAAAGGGGACTGTAGTGACCGAAGTCACTGCAAAGAAACCACTCTTGACCCACTTCCAGACCCCTCCT
This sequence comes from Cabassous unicinctus, assembly GCA_029593785.1. NCBI lineage: Eukaryota > Metazoa > Chordata > Mammalia > Cingulata > Chlamyphoridae > Cabassous > Cabassous unicinctus. The sequence continues at coordinate 10,552 of JAQZBX010071929.1, read as the reverse complement.
CCTCCCAGGGGACCCTATATAGGCCCTTGAAAGCTTATTGAGGCTTTCTACCACCTGCCTCCCTAAGGGGGTTGGAATTTTGATAGTTTTCAGCATGGGACTAGTCAGTTGCCTGTCTCTGCCCTCTCCCTGCTCAAGTTCCTCTCTCCCAAGGCATCTGGTTGCATCAGGCTTCCTGAGCAGATTCCCCTCTCTCCTCTTCCTGGGCCACCTTGGTGCTGACTGGTATACTCCCCGAAGTTTAAAGGGGGCCCAGGTAACCAAACCCACAGATAGGAAACCCCTCTCCACCCTTCACCAGAACCCTCTTCCTACCAGAGAACGCTCCCTCCCACTCGGTGCCTGGTGGGAGTCAAGGGGTTCATGGAAGCTTTTTGCCTTGAGGTTGGGGCTTAGCCACCTGCTTTTTCTAGCCACAGGGGCAAGAAATTCACAGTTTTCCCTTGGGCTCTTTATCTCTTTGTCTGGTTCCCTCCAGATCGATGCCCTGAAGCCTTCTGCTCTGTGGGTTCCCAAAACAGCTCTGTGGGTTCCCAAAACAGTAGTATTTTGCAACTTCTTAGCTGTTTTTTTGTGAGAGAGGTGGGGAGTGCATACCTAAGCCCATACCATCTTGCCAGAACTCTCCCTAGGTATTCTTTTGAGAGGCTTAATGCAGGTAGTCCTTTGCCCTAGGTCATTTCAACTTAATTGTTTCTCATACTATCCCAGCTGTCTGCAAGCTGCTTCTCTATCTTAAGTGCAGACTCTGGGAGGGTGAGCCCATGACACATTCTCTAGCTTAGTCTCTCAGACTTCTACCTGATAGATTGCACTGGCATACATGCATCCCAGTATGCACACAGGGCCACTCTGCTACCTCCGAGATTGGACCAGGTACCCAGAATTTGGAATGCAAACTATTTCTACCCTGTGGAGGATGTGGAGGAGGGACCAGCAAAGGCATCAAGAGCTTATTCTATGGCATTTGAAGCTGTATTTTCTTGATTCAGCACTTCCCCATTAATGTAGCCCTTTAACTGCTTTCCATAGTTTAGAGAAAGGTTAGTGTTTTCAAGATTCCTCTGCTGCCTTTGCTGCAGAGAAGCAGGAACAGTGGCCACCCTGAGAGTGGCCCCCATGATCTGAAGTAGCTGATCAAAGTAGAGATCTGGGATCAGACCATACATCTCTGGAGTTTGGAGGTCTAGTTTTTTATGTCCCACCTTGGCACTAACAGTATCTAGAGCTCCAGTCCTCACTTTTGCCTGACTTGAGGCTGGAAGATGGCATCATAGAAACTGTTGGGAGCATGAAAATCACTGGTCTTTATAGGAATTTATCAGCCTCTTCCTCCTGTTCCTTCCTGGATGCTGCACAGTGCTCCCCTAGATTCTGGAGTTTCCAAGGGGTTGTTTCTGACAGTTCCTACTAGTTCAATAGTTGTTTTGGTGGAGGGATGATTCCTGGAGCTTCCTACTCTACCATCTCCCCACTGTGCCCTTCTAATCTCTCTTTAATTATTCTTTTTTACTTTGTTTTTTTCCTAATGGAGTTCCTATTTGTTATATGTTGGACCTCCTGGATTGTCTCATTAGTTCATTTTTTTCTGTCATATTTTCTATATCTTTTTTTTAAAGTTCAGAATTATCTCTCTTTCCCTGGGGATTAGTTATGTTTCCTTATCTTGCACTTCTTTTTTTGCTCCTGGTTTCTTGTATGTTTATTAATTCTTGATTAGCTGCTAATTCTTAAGACTGAAGTACTTGTTTGATTTTTCAATGTTTCTGGTATGGATTCTTCTGTCATATATTGGCACATCTCTTTTCTTGGGATTTGAATAGGGTGGCTGATGAAGTGCAATTTACGTGCATATAGGCAATATATGTGAAGGAAGGCTTGGTCATTCAGTTGGCAAATTTCACATTTGGGTGAGCCAGCAAGGAGAAAGTCTTTAAGATGGGGCCTCCAAGTGCCATTACCAGTAGAACTGATACCTAGGGATGCTTATATGTATCCTAGCAGCCCTAATTCTGCTGGTTTGTTCATTTTCTCTAGAGAAGAATTCCAGTTTTTTCCTCCCTCTGAAAAAAAGTTAGGTTGCCAGAATTCTGTGGGGGAAGAGCAGACGAAATGAGGGATATAAGGGAACTTACTGGAATAATTCTAAAGACAGACTTTCAGTTAACTCTTTTGGTTTTAACTCCTGTTGTTATCCTTGCCTCTCTTCCTTCTTGCTTCATTTCTAGAAACTCTCTTGGGTTATGTCTATCTTTCTTGGGTTTTGTCTCTGTATTAGTTTGCCCAAGGGCTGCTGATGCAAAGTACCAGAAATATGTTGGCTTTTATAAAGGGGATTTATTTGGAGTAAAAGCTTACAGTTCCAAAGCCATGAAAAGTCCAAACCAAGGCACCATCAGAGATGCCTTCTCAACCAAAGTCAGCTATTCTTGATCCTGGTGTGTTGTCATATAGTGAAGCAAAATGGCTGCTGAACTATGCCCAGGTTTCTCCTTCCCTTCTGGGCGTCCTTTCTCGGGCTCAGCTGCTTCCCTTTCTTCCAGATTTCGACTGCAAGCTGGTGTAGGGCTTCTCTCTTTCCAGGCCTCCTATATCAGTCTGGGCTGTTCTAGTATCTTCTCAAGCTCAGCCGTAGGCTATCAGGCAAACGGATCATCTCTCCCTGGGGCCTCAGCTGTTTGAGTCTTCTCCTTTCTGTCACATGGCAGAGTCAAAATGACAGAGTGCTTTCTTCCTGTGTCTATCTGAGTGAGTGTCTGTTTATATCTGATCTAGCAAGGGGGCGGCGATTCAATCTGAGTTCCACTTCACTGACATAGTCCAATAAAAAGCCCTACAACAATCTTAACAAGTTATCTAATCAAAGGCTCTTCAGCTGAATTTAATTCAATCAAAGGGTGTCATACCCAGAGGAACAGATTAGTTTACAAACATAATCTTTCTCTTTTTGAGATTCATAAAATAATCTCAAACTGCCACTGTCTCCCTTCTCTTTGGACTCTAATTTACACAGCTCTGTTTTTATTAACATTTTTCCTTTGGTTTCTGTCTTACATAACTTGTTGAGATGTTTTATCTACTGATGATTTTTATATCATTTTTATTTACCTGGATTTATTCTTTGTTGCTCCTGTTATTTTTCTATTATACCAGAATTCTCCATTGATGGGTTGAGTGGTAAAGTCAGATTTGATTTTAGATACATCATTTAGGCAGTGTTCTAGAAGATGGATTTTAGAAGGATGACACTGTTATAGTAATAATACTGTGTATGGACAGGAGGGATAGTAATTTTAATAAATGTTTAAGTATTAAAATTGGAAGATTTGATAACTAAATATGTGAGCTTATACATATTTAGCAGTGAAAAATAACACCCCCATTACATTTCTATGTAATTTGCTTTATGGTAGTATCAACTGAAATAGAATCTAAGATGATAATGGGAAAGGAATTAATTCAATGTCTATGGAGGGTTCAAGTCAAAATGTCAAACAGGTGTATGTATGGTTTAAAGTTCTAGGGAGCTTTTCAGGGAATGATCTAGGTTTATTATCTAAACTTGAGATTTGTTAGTCTTTAGTCCATAGTTGAGGTCACTTAGAAAGGGAGTGTGTGGAATAAAAGAGCAGTGAGTTAGTGATAGAATATAAATTAATGGGTGGGGGAATATGATCACAAAGAAAAAAAGAGAAGAAATTGCCAGAATCTTAAAAGGAACAAGGAAGTACAGTGCTGCATAAGCTAAAGACTAGAGAATTCAAGAAGAAGGTGTTGATCATTTGAGCCAAATACAGCAAATAGTTTCAGGAGGAAAGGACTGGAAACTGATTGTTGGGTTGAGAAATTAGGTGATATAGAGTAAGCCAAACTTTAGTGGAAGAGAGAAAGTTGAGAAAACAAGTAAACACTATTTTTCAAGACCTCCCTTATTTAAAATCAGAAAGAGGGACATTATCTAGATCACTGTTACTCAAAGTAGTCAGTTCACAAACCATATGTTACTGATCTGTGACATGATAAGGTGCTTGATCCAGAATGTAAATCAATCAACTGCTTCCTTTAACAAGGAAATGTATGAAAAAAGGTCAGTTGAACTAAACAGAGATTTTAGTTGATATAGCTGTTTTACTTTCTGGTAGGAGCTTTTTATCTTCTCAAGGATCAATAACAGTTCATAGACAAGCTCTGGCCCATGACCATTCTTTGAATAGCCGTGATCTAGGGAGGATATTGAATTAAGTAATATTAGGAGAGGAGACACTGAAATATGTGTGTAGTCTAAGAGGAAGAAATTGGCATACACACACACACACAGATTCATGCATATGTGTGCATACACATACAGAGAGAGGATATTAATGATGGAGCAAAGGCCAGAGGAGGCTAGTGACGAGTGGTGTTGGGGACCAGGTTGTGGGATTCACAAACATTTGGAATAGCTGCTGTGGAGAATCAGAAAGTGGGGGAGGTACAATTAGGAGTAAATAAAAATTTTATTGTAAGTTAGGTTCATTTGAGATTTATATATTATAAATTTGAAGTGGCACAGTCTGCATATTTTACCTGGAGTTCTAGAAGCAGAGCTGTCATATGTTTTAATTGGTTAAAGGATGGTGGTGTGAGGATAAATGTGGTGCATAACCAAGAGTATAAGAAATTTCAGGGTCCTGGCCAGAAAGTAGTTGAAGGAGATGGGTTTTGATATCCGGGATGAAGTGAAACTAATGAGGAAGCTGATAGATTATGAGAAATGTGAGAAACAAGGGACTGGAAGTATCACTAATGTCTAAGGGGTTATGTAGAGGGGAATGTTAAGACTGAGACAAATGGAGGTTGTAGTTACAGAGTGAGAAATTAGTATTGGAGTTTAACTCCAGAGGTGGAATATTCTAGGTGATGGCATACGGGGTCATAACAGTGAGTTTCTGAAGTGGACTGGATATGGTCATCACTGAAGTTGAGGGGTCAACTTGGGCTTCTACATGGGTGTTGAAGTTACTAAGATGATGGCAGGATATGAAGTAGTGAGAAAGATGTAAGCCAGGTGAGTGTGTGGGAGTAAATATTGGTTTTTATTGAGGAGAGCGGCAGTTCACAATTGCCTGGGTAGATTTTTCAAAATATACAGGTTGATGCCCCAAGTTATATTCAAGGCTATTACTGGATATATATCAGAACCCAGTGACATGGAGAGTAGTATCTTCAGATGTGGAAATTATGAGGCTTAAAAAGGAGGAGAGATATTTGTGCAGTCTGAAATTGGCATTGGAGAATGAGAGGAGTGCCTGGCTCTCTTGTTCCCTCTTCCATCTCTCCCTGTTCTGTGCATTGTGAGGAATCAGAGAATGAGTAATGCACATTAGAGAAAGCTAGCATAGTAAATGCTTTCGTCAGGGGAAATTCATATTTCGATGAAAAGCAAGAGGAGGAGGTGGGGTAAAGAAAGTATTCAGTAATGAGGTTGAAAGGATTTGTTTACCAATGGAACATTAGATTATAAGGCTGCCGAGTAGAATTATTTTACATCAAACTTGGTGCAATAAATTTAAAGAAACTGATAAGATGTCAAGCATTTCCTTTCAGCTTTATGAGTTTTATATTTAAAGATTTTTAATTTTTTTAGCAGTTTAAAGTTTTCCTATATGCTTAAAGAGTTTTAAGTGATTCATATTATAATTTGAGAACTTTTCTGTAGTAATTCATTTTATATTTAAGTGGAAAATATGTGATTTAATAAATTCTTTAGCTTATCTTTTCAGAATGTAAATATGCTAAAAGGTGAGGTATGCTGGTTAAGGAAGTGATCTTATTACATTTTTATATATTCTTACACTTTAGATTTCATTCTAATTTAAATAAAAATCATGTTGCTACTTATTTTTTTTGGTAAAAGCATAAAATTATTTTTTTTAGATTTGCAACAGCTGTGAAAAAATTCAGTTTCCTGAATCCACTTTTGATTTTTAGTAGCGACTGCTTAAATCCTTCAGTTTTAAGTACATTAACTAAAGGAAAGCATATGATTCCTATATTAAATGAATTAGGAGTACATTTTGCAGTTTTTGGTAAGTATATGTAAGCTATCCTTTTTTACTCTTATTTGAGGTTTATAACCTAATTTGCACACTACATTTAGATTATTTGATGTAAGAAGAGTTGAATAATCATGTTTGTCAGTCTGTAGACACTGAAGCAGAGGATTTGGAAGCTTCTTAACAGGAATGCATAATGAATCTTAAAATTTGTAATTGAACCTGTGTTTGATTTTATGTGGCAAGATTTTTATTTGTGCTTATACAAAAGTGAGAAATATCAAAGTAATTAAGATCATGGACTTTGGAGTTAGCTAGATTTGGGTCTGAATCCTTGCTCTTCCACCCTCTAATGAAGTGATCTTGGCAAAAGTGATCTCTTAAAGCCTCAGTTTTATGAGATATAACATGTGGAAAATAATGGTATCTATTTTACAGGGTATTTGTGAGGATTAAACAAAATAATATGTATAAAGCAAATTGCACAATGCCAGGCACATAGTAAGTGCTCGGTACATTTTAGCTGTTTTTATAAAGATGACCAGATAAGTAAGAAAAAAAGGATATTTGAACTATTGGGGAAATGTGTGGGATATTGTTGAGAAGATAAAGGTTTAGACATTGTTTGCCTATCTGGAAGAAATTATTAGGGAATTTAGATAGAAGCTGAGATTAATAGGGATCTATCTATATATCCATCTATCCCACTTTAGGGATATAAAGTGGTTAGTAGTGGTTAAATATGCATGTATAAGAGATTTTTATTTTTTCTGTGAGCTTTTTTAAATTTTAGTGTTTTAGCTTGCTAGGCTGCTGAAAGCAATAAACCAGAAATGGGTTGGCTTTTACAATGAGAATTTATTAGCTTACAAGCTTATAGTTCTGAGGCTGTGAAAATGTCCATTTCAAGGCATCATCAAAACAATACCTTCTTCCTGAAGACTGGCTGCTGGCGATCCTGGAATCCTGTCACATGGGAAGGCACATTGCAGCATCTGCTGGTCTCTCCCTTCTGTTCCAGGTTTCATTGCTTCCAGCTTCTTGCTTCTGTGGCTTTCTCTCTCTTTGTCTGAATTTCATTCTTTTATAAAGGACTCCAGTAAGAGGATTAAGACCCACCCTGAATGAGGTGGGTCACATCTTAACTTAAGAGCCTTCTCACCAAATGATCCTACTTACAAAGAGTCCACAAGAATATATTAACTTTAAGAACATGTTTTTCTGGAGTACCTGTAGCTTCAAACTATCACAGTGAACTAATAGGATTATTGGTTTCCATTGATTCATCAAATTATAGTGTTTTCACTTTTTAAAAAACATAATATATTATTAACTCTTCCCTATGTTATGAAATAATCTACAACATTAATTTTAGTGGTTATGTTTTCCGACTAATGGATATGCTTCATACTTAACTGATCTATTATTATTAGATACTTAGGTTGTTTCCAATATTTTTTTGTTATTACAAAAAAAAGGACATAGAAAGGGATTTTAAGAGGCTGATCTGGGAAATAAAAGAAGGATATTGAAATATTTTAGGCAGGGTTTAGAGAAAGACTATTGTAAGAGCAGGTAGGATGCCAGAGCCAAGTAGTAAAAGAAGGAAATAGTTCTATAGAATCATAGCATTTATGCCATCCTGCCCAATTTTGAATATACTTTTTCTTTAGATCACAGAGAAAGTAATGAATGAAGGAAGAGAGGTAGAATCAGTACTAGGACTTAACTGCTCTTTCTTCACTTTTACCTATTTACTGTGTTCTTTGTTTTACCTGCCACAGACTAAAGGATGTTTCTGGAATTCATGTGGATTCTTAATTCATGTGGATTAAGAAATTAGAATCTACAAATGATCTGCATTTGAATCCATTAAAATATGTTAGTAATTTTAGTTCCTGCATTGAATTGAACCATATGTTCTGATTTTCTTCTGCTTACATATGTTGTGAAAGAAGGGAACTATCAATGTTAAAAACCATGTGTAGTAGCAGCATACTTTGATACTCTGAGCTCTGTAGTGTTCAGTTTATTTGGAAGTCTGTTTATACCACAAATGTATATTTGATTGACTTCAATTTTCTTTTTATAGGCTTCTTTTTTGGTTCTGTTGTAAGAAGGTGAAAACAGGTAGTCAGTCTCTATTGTTTATATTCATATTAGCAATTTTACTAAGTATTATATTGCATTTTTTGGGAAAAGTTTAATTTTTCTTTATGAATTTAGTGCAGTTTGGAGAGTACATAAATGTATCAAGAAACTGAAAATAATCACTCATAATTCCATCATTAAAGATTAACATTGTGTGATTTTTCTTTCCAGTTTCTTTTATGTGTATTTTTCATGTAGTTGAGATCATGCTGTAGTTATACAATTTTGCATACTATTTTTTTCTTGAACATTATTCCAAGCATTTTCCCACACATACCAGTTTTGTCCCAGCAGAAAATAGATGGCACACTCTCATAGATAATGTGAGAAGAGTTTAATAAAAGGACTATTTACAAAGATATGGGGAGGAAAAGGGAAACCATAGTGAGGTGTAATACAGAATTAAGCACCTAAAATGTGACTAGTCTGAATTGAGATTTTACTGTGAATTTTATACACCAGATTTAGAAGACTTGGCATGAAAAAAATAAAATATCTCAATCATTTTTATGAGCCTTCTTTATTTTGAAATAATTTCAAACTTATAGGACAGTTGCAAAAATAATAGAAACCCTATATAGGGAACTCCAACATACTCCCACATTTACCCAGACCCACCAGTTTTAACATTTTTCAACCTTTCCTCCCCTCCCTCCCTCCCTCCCTCCCTCCTTCCTTCCCTTCCTCCCTTTCTTCCATCCTTCCTTCCTTTCCTCTCTTTGTCGATCTCACATCTATTTGTATGTCTCTCCATTTTCTGAACATTTGTTTTTGTATTTTTATCCTGTTCATTTGGATAGGCCATTGTTTCTTGTTTCTTTGTTTTGTAATCTTTTTTTGCATACTGCATATTTTAATATTTCTGAGTGTTTACTTAGATTTCAGGGATTTCTTCCCTGAGCTGTCTGTTCCCTTAGTTTTTATCTGGCAGAGATTTTCTTGAGTCCTAGTTGCAAACAAAACCATTCAAACAAATGCAAAAACACTTTCCACCAACTTTGCAAATTGGTTCTGCACTGGCTGGTGTTCTTCAGATTTTGCCTTCCTACCAAGAAGATCACCTTGAGGCGAATGTGAAGTGTGGGGTCCTCCCTGTCTTTGTGAGCTTGTGTCTTGTCCTGGAATTGTGCTTGCTGATGGCCTTAAGAATTTCCCCCTTTATAGGAATTCAAGTGCCTCCTCAACTCCCTGGGTTATAGACTTTCCCCCTTTCCCAGGTCCTCTATTATATGACTTAAAGCAATTAAGCATTTGCTCCAGGCTTCTTTTACCTAATTGTGTTTTACACTGAATAGATGTTCCAAGCTGCTGCTTCCTGGAGGACAAATTCTAGGAAGGTGAACTGATGAAGAGTTTCTTTGGTCAGTCTTTCACGTTGCCTCCTAATTGGTACTAACATACAGGCACCCCTGAATGCTCATAGGTTTACTCTTCCTCTCCTGGAACATGATCAGGAACCTATGATGGGAGTGTATACTGCTTCACTCTGCCCTGGGATAGGAGTAGGGGAGGGGTCAGGAAGGGTTCCAGGAGCTTCTATGTCTTTTGAAGATGTGTTTTCTTATTTTGGTACTTACCCAGTGATTTTGGACTCTTAACTGTTTTCCATATTTTGAGGAATGGTAATATCTTTAGGACTCCAGTGCCACTTTTGTCTTAAGTTTGCTGGAACAGTGACCACCCTCAGAACCCATCCCCAGTGATCTGAAGTAGTGAATCAAAAGCACTGATTAGGGATCAGACTACATACCCTCAGATATTGGAGGACTAGGTCTTTATATTCCATGCTGGCATCATGAATCTGCATCAGGACTTGCAGTTGCTACTCTCTCATTGCCTGCCTCGAGGCTAGTGGATGGGAGATGGTAGCCAAAGATGAAATTCACTGGTATTTACCATAATTCACCAGTCTTTTTCTCCTGTTTTTCCTTGGGTGCTGCATAGTGTTCCATTAGACTCTGGAGTTTAAAAATATTTGAGTCAAATAGTTCCTGTCATGAGAAGTGGATGTGGCTCAACCAGTTGGGCACCTGCCTACCACATGGGAGATCATGGATTCAGGTCCCATTGCCTCCTAAAAGATGAGCAGATGCTGCCCCCACTGCAATAAGCTAGATGCCACCCTGTTGCAATGAACAGATGCCACAAGCCAGCAGAATGCTGTAGCACGCAGGTAGCAGATGTGGCCCAGGCTATTGGGCATTCCCCTCTCATGTGGGAGGTCCCAGATTTGGTTCCTGGTGCCTCCTGGAGAAGGCAAGGAAACAATGAGCAGACAGAAGAGAGAACCATCTGGGGGAGAGGGGGAATAAATAAAGAAAAAATAAATAAATCTTAAAAAAAAAAAAACAAAGAAAAAAAAAACC
>JAQZBX010071927.1:0-15148 GCA_029593785.1 Cabassous unicinctus | reverse complement strand
CAATCCATCCTCAGATGAGCTGCAAGTTTCGTTCAGCCTCCACTCTACACTTCCCTTGGCAGGTCCTATCCCCATGCTTTCCACTTTGTGTTCTCAGGACAGTGTGCCCTAGAAAGCATCTAGGTTTACAGCCATGGTTAATTATCGAAATAGACCTGCTGTCTCAATAGGTCACTGCTTCCTGTTTAACCAAAACGAAAGTCATCAGCCTTTACAAATAAAGCAAACAAGATACAATCAGATTGATTGTTTTATTTCCTCATCTGGGCCTAGAAATATGCCTCCCAAACTGTGGAAGCTGAAAACAATTACTCACTTTTGCAGACAGTGACATTTTTGCGTGTGGAGGAGGATGGCAGCATCGCAGAGAGGATCATTTAAGGAAACTTCTTGATTTCAGTTTAATGTGTTTTAACAGCGGATGATTTTCCTTGGTTCCCTCCTCCTCCTGCCCACAAATCGAAGTCTGGTATTTCTAAGCCTTCTGCTGTTGTCCAAGATACTGGTTCTGTTCAGGAAAATCTACTCAGGGTCACCTTCTCTTCTTCCCTCTTCTAAAGCAGAAATTGAACTTTAATTGGCCAATTTGCGGGCTGACTAGAGAATGAATCCCCTCCCACTTGCACTGGTGGAGCTTAGTGAGTTCAGGGCAGCTCAGTCTGCCTAACTAGAGGCACATGGAATTTGGGGGAAGCCTTCACAAACCAGGGAAGAGCAGAAAGAGCAGAAGCACAGTGAAATGGCTTTTTATCCCATTTCTGAATATGACCTGCAGGTGGCCAGAGAGTTTCTATCTAGGATGTTTCTGTTTGCTACAGGGTAAGTGCAGTACTGCGTGAATGAGATTCAGAAGTTTTCATTGCCGGATTCTCAACTGATGAGCCTTTCACAGGTGTCTTTTTGATATTATGCCCTGTTTATAAAGAAAAATAAATAACCACAGGTTAAGTTTAAGCCTGTTCCTATAGTTTGTCATGAACATTCTTATTATTTGAGCACCTCACATGATTCAGTGTACTATTAATATTGATCATTCTCTCTCACTTATACAATTATCATATTTCTTATGATGTATGTTTCTAGAGTGGCTTTTTCTCCCATTCACGTGGCAAATGCTTTGTGTTATGTACTTCATGGCTTTGCTTCCCCCATTTCCTTGGGGGGATTTCAGGGTAACTTTTTCTGTTTCTCACAGTGAATGGTACATACTTTACGTACTAGTAGCCAAGTCCCTCTCTATATGCATCGCTAACGTTTGTGTTAAGTAAAGGTACCATCTTCTCCATTGAACTTTGAGTTATACAGGAAAAGAGTTGATTATTGAGATTGCCAGCTGTACAGTATTATCACAATGGAAGGTTTAAATACTTCATATTCTTTTCCCTTATAATAAAATTTGAATTCCACTTTCATACTTTTCTCATGTAATCTTGAGTAGAAATTTTTGTTTAGAGCTGTGCTTATTGCCAATCCTTGCTTCTAGGGGTGCTTTTACTTCTTAAAAGAAAGTATGATGTGGAAAAGAACAGGTGGATGCAGCAGTGTGGTGATGGTCTAGAGCTTAAGCTTCCTTGAGTATTTCTTTTATGATTATAGGCACTTACTATTATTACTATTATATGCCAAAGGTTAAAAAGAAAAGATGAATCTTATATTATAAAATGCACTCATATATGGAGAGAAAGGATCACAGGGCTGGTTTTTCAAGTTTTGTTTGGCATTCTTTCATTTGAAAGTGAATAAGAGAGCATTCTTCTGAGTTTTAATACAGTCTCTCCAACAGTGTCAGGTTATGTGTGGGTGATGGTTAAACTCTCCTTTCATAAAATTTATTATGGAAATATTGTAGGTTGAAACTGAGGAGCTGGAGCAAGTGTTCTTAAAGTCCCTACATTTTCAGCTGCTCTGCCTTAAAACCTTCACTATTCTGTTCATTCACGTTCCAATGGTATTTGGAAACTTTGTTTTAATGCATAATTCTTTTCCAGTATGATTGTTTCAAAACACAGATTTTTCTTTTGATCATTGCTTATGTCTTATACTAAAATTAATGCTTTCTGTCCTTTTCTTTGTTTTCTTGTTGCCTTTAGCTTCTTATTGGCAGCTTCTCAAAGATGAGGAGAAAGATAGTGAAATAGAGAGGAGTAAAACAGCTGACACTGCATCAGACTTACTCCAAAAAAGAATTCGTTTTTTTTTAGATTTGGTGGTAATGGGGGAGGAGGAGCAGGGGTCCCAGGAGGTATTTGTTTTTGTTTATTGGAGTGATATTTTTTAAAAAGCATTACCAAAAGGTAAGGCTTCTCCCTAACAAAGAAATAAAATCTTTCTTTGTTTTGAGAAACGCAATTTAAGTTTTTCTTTGGCATTTTAGAAAAAATAATTAGCTTGGTTTTTGAAATATCTTAGTTGTTATCTAGATTCCTTTAAAAGCCTCGAGGGACATTCTTCTATGGGTTTATACACTAAGATGGAGTGTTTCGTGCAGTAAGGGTGGGGTACCCCTCCTCTGCCACCCCCCAGCCCTGCAGTCTACTGGAGTGGAGGGGGGGACATCATATACCTCTGGCTGTGCACTCTGAGCTGCTCCTGACTTCTGCCAACAGGAGTCCTCTGGAAGAGCCGCCAGGCATCTTCTCCTTCAAAAGCAGCAGTAATTCAGGGGCACACACAGTATTTCCTGTTCTCTGAAACTAACTGAGCATCCTAAGATCCATGCAAGTGTACCTGTAGATCTATGTCGGTATCTGTATATAGAAGAAAACCAAAACCAGCATGGAAGTGACTTCTCTTCTTTAGACTCCAGCAACATATTCTATAGCACAGAGAGGCAGTAGAGAAGAAAATTCTAAAATCATCAAATCTGATACCTGAAGAAATCTGTAGGAACCCCAGTCCCTTCTTCCTTCCTCCAACAAATAAATGTCTAGATCCAAATTGAGGGTTTGAGCTGCAGAGACTATTTATTGATAATTAGAGCTTATGCTATTCTATTTATTCTATGCTATTCTATTGTAATTAAGTTTGAAGGTGAATGAAGGATGGAGTAGAATGCTATTTTAGACCACAGATGTTAGAGTGTTTGTGTCAAATTCTGCCATGACATATGGGAATGTTGAGGTGTGGAAAGGAGAGTTGAATATTCTGTTTCCTTTGTATGTGTCAGAGTTGGGGGTGGGGAGGAAGAAGGGAGAAAGAAGGGAATATTGAGAAAAAGAACATTTCAGTATCCTCACCCACTGGTGACCCCATCCCCTCCTTTTTTTTCCTTTGTAATATTTTTGTGTGGTACTAAATAAAATTTAATCTTTAAAAAGTGGTTCTGAATGGAAGGTGAAGAGGAGATGAAACTAGTAGCAAAAGCAATGTTGGCATATAAAAAGGTTTTTTATCTTTTATGCAGATTTTATGCCTTAGTGTCCTATGTCTGTATGTTAGCAATCTTCACTTTGACTTATGATTCAGTTTTCAAAGCCAAAAGTCCCCAGGGCATATTATCAGGATGTGACATTTAAAAAGAACCTCTCTTTCCAGAAAGGACTGTGTGTTGCTGTGGGGTTATATTACCTCATGCATACCTTTCTACCCACTGAACCACTTTTTTAAAGATACAGATATTAGTGAGGCAATTATAAAAGCCTTGAAAAAGTTTGTTCTTTAGTTTTTTTGTGAAGCCAATAAAGTCTGAGGAATAGCCTTGAGGAAACCGGGAGTAGTCTTAGAAATTACAAGTTTAGAGGGCTAAAGGATCTCTCAAGAACAATGTCTTTGACGACTGTGTCAAGGGACAATTACCACTTTTTTTTTTTTTTTTGAAAGATGGTGGGGGTTTTCTAGTCTTAAAAATTCTTGAGAACTTTTTCTTTCTCCTTTAGGTATTTTTAAATTTTTATATTTCAAAAGATGTAATTCTTGAACTTCTGTCTCCTGTGAACTTTTAAAAAACATATCTCGACACAGAACAATTTTTTTTATTGCAGAAAGAGTTCTATCTGGATCTACGAATGAACTGTGCTGTGAGTTCAGCTCAGTGTAGCTTGGCTTGGTCATAGTTTTCAATTGCTGCTATTTTGCCCTTTAAATTATAAATTGCTGTTAATTCAGATTCCTTGCTGTCAATCATACATTTTTTAAAAAGGTTTATTTATTTACCCCCCCTTTGTTTTTGGCTTGCTGTGTCTGTTCGTTATGTGCTCTCTGTGTCTGCTCATCTTCTTTTAGGAGGCTCCAGGACCTGAACCTGGGACCTCTCATGTGGGAGGGAGGCGCTCAATCACTTGAGGCACATCCAGTCCCTGCTTGTTCTGTCTCTCGTTGTATCAGCTCGCCTGCCAGCCTGTCGTGTCGGCTCACTGTCTTGCTTGTCTTATTTAGGAGGCACCAGGAACTGAACCCGTGATCTCCCCATGTGGGAGGTGGGCACCCAACTGCTTGAGCTACATCTGCTCCTGTTTTTTTCTTTTCTTTTTTTTTTTCTTTCTTTCTTTACTTCTCATACATTTTTATTATCAGTAATCAGTATTAAGGGCTTATACTTTTCCTCTAAAAAGGAAATGCATAGAAAGGCATTGTTCAAATATGAATTGTCCATTCTTTTATAACTAAAGAAGATAAAATTATAATCCTCCCCCAAATTACTTGTAAAGTGAAATTTGATTGTTCCTAGTGAATTAGTTTCCTATTTAAAGTTTAAAAGGAGCAATTTAGTAATAACTATCAAAATTACAAGTCCATTTCCCCTTTGAGCCAGTTCTTTTTGTTTTTCTTTTTTTCTTATTTTTATTTTGTTTTGTTTTATTTTTATTTTGTTTTTGTGAGCCAGTTCTACTCAATTCTGCAGATACATCTACGTACATAGACACCAGTGTATGGACATGGTTATCCATTGCAGCATTATTTATAAAAGCAAAAGACTGGAAACCATTTGGTAATGGATGGTGGTGATGGTAGCATAACATTGTGAACATAATTAACAGCACTGAATTATTTATTTGAATGTGGTTAAAAGGTGAAATTTTAGGTTGTATATATGTTACTAGAATTAAAATTTAAAAAACAACAACACATAGGACTGTACAACATAAGCAATGAACCTGAATGTAAACCATTGACTATAGTTAAAAGTACATTGATAAAAAATGTGCTTTCCTCAATGGTAACAATTGCACCACACTAATGCAAGGTATTAATAATAGGGTGGTATATGGGAATCCTGAACTTTATGCATGATTTTTCAGTAAATCTACAACTTCACTTATAAATTTTTTTTTAAACACTGGAAGTCAAAAAGTGTTTACAAAAAAGAATCTGTTTAAATAGATACGATATGTGCACACAGTAGACCACTAGGCAGCCTCTAGGTATTGGGGAAGGTCTGGAAGTATTGATATAAAAAGGTCTCCAGTATGTATCAACCACACAAAAGCAATGTATGGAGCACTGCATATAATTCCTTAAGTGAAAGGGGTGAAATGAGACTATATGTTCATATTTGCTTGTATTTGCATAACAAAACACTTTTAGAAAAGATACACAACAGAATTAACAATAGTGGTTAGCAATGGGCAAGATGAATGCATGGCTTAGTTACTTTTTCAAAAGAATATATGAAGAAAATGTGGGAAATATATTAAGATTTGATGAAATTTGGTGTTTACTTGTGTGTTCTTTATATTAATCTGAATACTTTTATATATGCTTGAAATATTTCCCAATTTTAAAAATAGATGAGGGAAAATAGGGAAGAAAATAGCAATGGCATCCAAAAAGAATCTTGAGAAAAAGTGCCTTATCACCTGCTGAACACAAAATATTCAGTAAGTATATCATGATGTCCAGCAGCCCAAATCCTTGAAATATTCATTCAGATAGGCCTAATGTACAGAATATATTGACATCTTTTCTTTTCTTTTCCTCTCACCCTCCCTCCCTCCCTTCTTTCCTTCTTTCTTTTTTCATTTTTTAAAAAATTTCATGACAACAGTGTTGATTAGAATCCTGTAATGAAGGACTTTGTCATTTAGTATAGTATTGTGCACCCAGCAGATGAGGAATTAGGTGGATTAGTAAGTGGATTAAGAAATAAACTAGTGAATGATTGATTATATGTTAGTTTACAAAATCTGCATTAACTTTTATTTAACCTAGCCCTTGAGTTTTGGAGCCTATCAAAGGCATTTTAAAGAAGACATTTGCTAAATATTACTAAATTCTGCCTACATTTGATTATAATTTTCATTTGGTAGTGCTAGCTGAGTACATAGTCTATTCTTATACATATGACTCAAGTACAGCTGATAACTTGCATGGTTTTATGTTAGTGCACCCAAAATACCAAAGAACAGCATCAACATAAAAAAGAACTCTTAGCTCTTAGATATTTTCCTTTTCCAAGTTGTGGCTATCACCTTCTCCTATATATTCAAAGCCTTCCAATCCTTCAAGGACACCTGCATTCCCAACTTTACTACCAAATCTTTTGGCTAATTTTAGACTCCATTCTTGATCATCTATTGTATATATAACTTTTTGGTGCTTATATCCAAAACCCTCCCCAAGCCTCTGAGGCCTAATATGATCTGACTTTTTTTTTTTATTTTTTAGGAGGTACCGGGGCTCAAACCCCAAACCTCATATGTGCAAAGCAGGCACTCAACCACTTGAGCTACATCCGCTTCTGATCTGACAGTTTTGATACCATCTCCTCTTCATTCACTAGGCTCCTGCCACACTCTCTATCCAGTTCCTTGAAAACTCTAAACTCATTTTTTTCCTCCAGGCCTCTGCATTTACTATTCCTTCTGTGCTACTCTTCCCCTAGCTCTTTGCATGGCTGATTCTTTCTCATCATTGAGATCTCAGCTCTAATATCAGTCTCTCACAGAAGCTGTTCTGGACCACTCTACCTAAAGTAGGACCTTCAGTCACACCTTCACGTTACCATGTTTAATTTCCTGCAGAGCCCTTGTAATTATATATGAAAGTATCTTGTTCCTTACTTGTTTGTTTTCTGGATCCCTACTTTGCTCTTCCACCGTCATTGGATGCCTCTCCCAGCTTAGAAATGAAGAGTACTGGCTCTAGAGACAGATGCCTGAATTTTACCTGAAGCTCAGTAGCTTTGTGACTGTGGAAAAGTTGCTTAGTATCCTCATTTACTTCATATTCCTCATTAATAGTCCCATATAATAAAGATACTAGTAAAAAGGTTCAGTGAGAAATTACACAAGTGCCTAGAATGGTACTCGGCACCCAGTAGGTGGCAAATGATTTTTTGAATGAATAAATGGTTCTCTGATTCCGTTCAATACTTTGTCTTGTATCCAAGCTTCCCCAACAGGATTATAAACTTGAGGCCATCTGTGACCTCCCCCAGCTCCAACTGTAGTTTAGCAAGGTGGAAAGCACATCGTAGGTGGTCAACAAATGCTGCTTGAAATACCTGAACTGCTTATTGTAGATTTCTCAGAAACATGCTTTGCATTCCTGAATCTCTCTGTGTTATGGCAAAATCATTGCAGAAGGACATTGTGTCACTTGCTAATTCCAGTTTCATCAGCCTACCCATCCCACACAGTGAAGCTTCCTTGTTTGTGGTTAGGAATGCAACAAAAGGGCTTTGTTTGAATTACACCCACACACAAAACTTGGTTTGCTCATTTTAAAGTTAAATCACCTTCTGACTTTTATTGATATGTTCGTGATATAATGTACTTTAGGAAAATATTACTTTATCTTTTTAAAGATCAAAGTGATCCCCAAATGTAAAAGCATGCTGTGCTCTTTAGGAATGCTTATGAAATTATTTGCATCATTGAAAAAGTCAATAAGCAGCTGTTTGACTTTTTTAATTATTTCAAGATAGTTACAATGAAATACATATTTAAAATGGGAGGCTATTTTAAAAATAATTTGTTTTTTAATAGGTAATACATGTATTTGGCACAAAATTAGAAAGTTATAGAAGGAAATAGAGTGAAAAATAAGTTCACCCCAGAGGCAGTCACAGCTTCTAATTTCTTATGTATCTTTCCAGAAATATTCTTTACATGAATAAGCATATATGTGAGGGAGCAGATATAGCTCAGTGGTTGAGCGCCAGCTTCCCATGTATGAGGTCCTGGGTTCAAAACAAAACAAAAACAAAACAAACATGTATGTGGTTATATGTTTCCCCCACATACTCTAGCATGCCGTATTCACAGTTCTGCTTCTTCTATTGACACAATATATTTTGGAGATATTTTTTGGAGATCTTTCCATATCAATTCATATAGAGCTGCCTTATCCTTTTTGGATAGTTGATAGTGATCCATTATAGGGATGTACAACCATGGTATTAACTAGTTTGCTACTGGTGAACATTTAGGTTGTTTTTCAATCTTTTGATATGTTATTTAAATAATTTTTGCTAGATATCTCCAAACTGCTCTTCATTCATGTTATACTGTTTACAATCTCACTAGCAAGGTATGAGATGGGCTAATTTTGATAGCTTTTTTCATTCTTCTTTTTCCTCATTTCATCACTTAACCTCTGTATGTACAGTATGGAAGAATCTTGTAAAAACAAAGTTTTATTTCTGAAACCTGCTATCATATGTTTTATGTGCAAAAGAAAGTTTCTTTGTTTGTTTAGATATTTGGATGTTTGTTTAGATATTTGGATGTTTGTTTCAAAATCACCCTGTTCTTCTTAAGCTATTCGACCTGAGATGAAACCTGATAACCCCACCCAGAGCAAATAAATAGTTACCTCTCCAATCTTCTCCAAAGAATAAGCTCCCCAAATTGGATTTCTTGTCCTGGCACTGCAAGTCAGGCTGAGACTTACTTTCTAAAGCATTTATTTTACCTTTTCTCTAGGAATTATTTCATTTGGTCTCTTCTCCTTGAGGGCAAAGACCATATCTTGGTTATGAATTCTTTTAAATATCCCTGATAAGTCTCAAGGCTTCTTGTCTTTATGTATCATTTCCCTGGAGCACTTAACCAAATATATTGTATCAATCCTCTCACTTTTGCCACCTCTTCTAGGCTTTATAATGAAAATAGTGAACACTGGGTGTGAAGTTGCCCAACTTTCATCCCATATACCTTCTTTCCCACTTAGGAGAATCAACATCGTAGCTCCTTTCTCTTCTCAGTGGCACTGCCTTTACTCAAACCTGAGGTTTATATCCTCAGCATCATTCCCACCTTCCTCATGAGTCTTAGAGTGCCATCCTCCCTCTATCCTGTATCTTTAGCTGTGCCTGTGCACTCTCTCTCTCTGTCTCATATAAACTTGCCCAAATTTCTCATTGTTTAAAACAAAAGCAAGAAGAACAAAAGTTTTTTGCTCCCTGGCTCCCTTCAGTTCTCTAGCTACCACCCTTTTTCTCCCCTTTAGAACCAACTTTTTGAAAGAATTAGCTGTCCTTGCTGTCATCATTTTACCTCTCATTACCCTACATATCTCTTACCCCACCATAATCAGGCTTCTGCCCTCGTCGTTCCATTGCAAAGACCCTAGTTGCCAAATCCAGGGGACATGGATCTACCCTAACTAACCACTATAGCAATTGGAATGATTGACCATTTCCTCTTCTTTGCTTTCCTCCTTGGAATTCTGTGAAGCTACAATTCTATCCTAGTTTTCCTACTACTTCTCTGGAAACATCTTGTTAGACTTTTCCCATATTCCTCCTCCTCTGTTTGCCCCCTAAATTGTGATATTTCTCAGAAACCATCCTTAAATTAACCTTCTTTGTCTCCCCATGCATTCTCTCTGAGCAACTTGTCTTCTCTCAAAAGTTTCATGTTTTTATGACTCCTAAATGGCTGGCCCAGGTTTCAGTCCTTTAGACCTTACTGCCTACCATACATTTCCATGGAAAACCCCACAGACACCTCACATTCGGCATGCTCTGGAGTGAGCCATCAGATTGCCTGCTCTACTTCCCTTTTTTTTTCTCCACCCCTCACTCCCTCCATCTAATAATTCTTAATACAATTATGAAACTACCATTCTAGTTCAAGCTAGAAGCATAAAGGCCACCCTTCCTCCTTGACTATTCTCTCTTCTACACTCCCTACCTACATCCAGATGGTCACTAAGCCTAGGGATTCTGCCTTCTCAGTGGCCCTAAGATTCTGTATTCTCTTCAACTTCATTGCCACTTCCTTAGTAGCAGACCTTCATCTTCTTTTACTCTGGCCAGTATAATAGCCTCCAGTCTTATCTCTCAAATTTATTCTCCATACAGTTATTGGCAATATCTTCCTGACACTCAATTTTGAACATGTCCCTCCCTGACTAATTTCTTTGGTGGCTTCTAGGTCCACAGGATGCTGTCCAACCTCTTTAGTGAGGCACACAGTGAGTTCTTCTGAGATCTGGCCCCTCCTACTAAGATCTAGCCCTTCATCTACTACTACTCTTCTCCATCTACTTTGAGTTGCTTATACCGTATTCTTGCACATTTCCATGCCATTATCGTGCTGTTGTGTTGGCCTGGATGCCCTTCTCTTCCTTTTCCTACTTTCTTCCATCTGGAGAAATCTTTCATGTTTTAGTTAAAACTGAAGCCTTCTTGACCTACCCTCACAGTGTTAGTGACTCCCTCCACTGTGTTGCACCTTGTCTTTGTTTTGGAACCCACCACATTTCATTAGAGTGGCTCACTTGACCATCTCTTCTACTATACTGTGAATTATTAGAGGCTAGTGATCCCATCTTATTCCTCTCTGAACCCCAGTGCTAGCATAGTGGCTGGCATATAAAATGTCTCTATAAATGTACCCAGAATGAATGGGAAGGAAGCAGAGTAGAGTTCTAGATAGGTTTATATTTAAAATGAAGTCTTGCTGTTTTCTTCAAAGCACAAAGTTGAGTGAAAGAACCCCACTGCTTTCTATTCATCATTCTATGTACCGCCTCCTTTTTATGCTTCAGTGTCTGATTCATTTATTGAGTACCTGAAGTCATATGTAACTGGGTTTGACTCCTGATTCCTACTGAGGACCATGGACACCAAGAAGGATTTGGGTAACAAGGCAGGATTCTAAGGCAGTGAGGAACTGAGGTTCAAGGGAGGTAGCCTAGCTTCGAGGAACTGGTTGAAGAGGGAGAAGCCTAGTTTCTGGGGAGCTAAGTATCTGAGGTCAGGGTGGGGGCTAGCAGCAAGAATGCTGAACTGCCAAGATGCTGTGCTGAGCCATTAACCTAGAGCTCCTGAGTGCCCCCTCTGAGAAACAGTTGGTTCAGTTTTGGGGTGATACTGAATCCAATGGTGGGGGATATAGGGAATCTGTTTTGAGGGTTAGAGAGCTATGGTGGTTAGGAGCCAAGCAAGTCATAATAATACCTCTTATGGGCTCTAATCATGAGACTTACAGCTGGGTCATCAAGAATAAAGGAAATAATGTACATGAATGTGCTTTGTAAATTTCAAAGCTTGAAATAGTAGCTGCTCTTTTTGGTCTCTAGCTTTTGCATCCTACTTCCTCTCTCTAGCCCAATGCCGTGCTACTACTTCCTTTAGTTTTTTCTTAGTTTCCAGGTGGATGAGGTCTGTGCCTTCTTGGCCCTATGTTTAACCCCTGCCTTCAGGTCATAGCAGTTGCCCTGGCAGCTCCCTGCCTCACCAGCTCGGCCAGGGTCTTCCAGGCTACGGTCATAGTAAGTCTCAGACAGCTCCCCTGCCATAATCATTGACTCTCAATACCATTCTGGGGGGCTCAGAGCTGGGTAACTCATTACCACCAATAAATAATTCCAGCCCATACCCTCTCTTCTGCCACTCACCCTCAGCTTCTTTCTCTTCTTATCTCACTAGCCTCTCTAAGAGACTCTTTAACAATTCATTAATAAGTGAATGACAATGATACTTAACATTTATTCAGCTCTTACTATGTACCAGGTACAGTACTACATTTTTAATCTCATGAAAACCTTATGAATGGATTATGTTATAATCTGCCTTTTGCAGATTGAGGAAACTCTGAGTGGTTAAGAAACTTACCAAAAATCCAAAAGCTAAAAAAAAAAAGAACCGGTGGTTTTGGGATTAGACCCAGATTGGTTTGACCTCAAAGCTGACACCTTTAGTCACATTCCAGCCTCTCTTGATCCCCAGAGTTTTGAAAAAGAATTGAATTTTTCTCCCTTTCCCTGCCTGTCTAGCATCCATCCAATAGTCCACCTGATTATAGGCCCCTTCAATTCAATAAATGTTTATTGGCTGACTGCTGAAAATTTTTGTTCATCTGTTCTTACTTTGCACAAGACCATTTTCCTATCACTGTAACCTCTTTTCAGAAAATCAAAATAGCTGTATTTGTTGGAAATCATCATCTGTCTTGGGAATCTCTATTTCAATGTCTCTCTTATACATTTTTATAATTGCTTCAGATTAAAATGAGGTTAACCCAGCCTCTTTTATTAATTGCTTCATTTTTTAGATGAGCAGACAGAGGCTTAGGGAGGGGAAGTAACTTACATAGGGGCATATAGCAAGTTAATAACAAAGCCAGGGCAAGAACCAAAGTCTCCTAACACCAACTTGTTTTATTCTGATATACTTATTGGCATCAGGGGAATGATTTTTCATTGTATATTATTTTATCATAGAAAAAGGATAGATGGGTGTTTAGCCATTGGGCCAAGTACAATGAGTTGGAATGACTTACAGGCTTTATCCTCACCATACCAGAGTGAATTCCTGGATCCCATAAAAGTGTTTCTGAACTGCAGGACTATTTCCTGACCCTCTTACAGTTCAAAGAATTTTTAGCATGAAATGCTTGATAGCTCACTTCACTCTTTTACCAAAAATAAAGCGCAGCAACTGTCTCCTGACTCTGACCTTCTATAGTAGTAAAAGCCTCCTTATTATATTCATTCTTTGTTATTGCAGTCTGCAAGCACACCCACTTTTTCCCTTTGGCTTTGTCATTTCTTTGTGTTATAAGGGCAGGATGTTTAAAAGTTGAAATCATTGACTTTCAAAATGAGAAACTATTTTGGAGAACATTTTGTTGACTAAACTTGTATATTCGGGTAATGCTAACACTGAAGTGGCTGCTAATTTTTATGCAATTCTTACCAAGAAATTAAAATAACCTTATTTATCCAGAGCATCAGGATATGATGAGGACTTCAAAGTTCCCGGAAAGCTTTTTACCATAAACCCATACAAAGTCACTTGGGAGGTGGGATGGGATTATTGTTCCTTTTTCTAAAAAATTGATTTTTTAATTGTGGTAATATATATAGAACATAAATTTTTTTCCTGTGAATTTGCTTACTCTAGATATTTCATATGAGTGGAATCATACAATATTTGTTCTTTTGTGTCTGGCTTATTTCACTTAGTATAATGTCTTCAAGTTTCATCTATTCCATTGTATGTATATAACACATTTTGTTTATCCATTCATCTGTCGATGGACACTTGGGTTGCTTCCACTTTTAACTATTGTGAATAATGTTGCTGTGAACTTTGGTATACAAGTAAATGAATCCCTACTTTCGGTTCTTTGGGGTGTATACCCAAAAGTGGAACCATTTTTCTATATGAATTAACAGAAACCAAGAAAGACCAAGGCAACTCATGTGCTTTAAATTGATAAAGCATAAAATGTTAGTATTTAGGAAATCTAGGTGTAGATTATATGGGAATTCTGTGTTGTAATTTTACAACATTTTTTATGTAAGTCTGAAGTTAATCCAAAATAGAGGTAAAATAAAAATATTAATAAAGCAGAGAGTAGCCATGGTTAATAAGAGACATGGCCAGTAAAATCTACTTTTCAGTATTTACATGATTGCTTTTTGATCTTTGAGAATATACTAGTCTCTGCTTCCAAATCCATAAATTATATTACTGTAGACACTCAGGTATAAATGCTGCTAATGTCAGATGGTTCCCCTCTCTTGTGTCTCCAAAGGCGTAGTGACCCAGCAGGCCGACCTCAGTCTTGGCATTCAACCAAATTTGGTGAGAAACAACCCGATGCCAGCATGATGCAAATATCTCAGGGCACAATTGGCACTCCTTGGCACCAAAGCTACCATTCCAGGTAAGTGGCCACAGATGAGACTAGGACGTTGGTTTGTTTTAAGTGTCGTGCTCCCAGAAGAGAGCATTTTCTTCTCTGCTTTGAGAATGTTTTACACTCACCTGGAGTAGTGGTAAATCTCTACCCACTACCTTCCTCATCTTCTTAAAACTCCTAATGTGTGTATGAATCATCTTCAGATCATCTTCACACCCTTAGCCACATCAGCATTGTGGAAGGGCAGAATTATTCCCAGCACTGCCTGCTTCTTTAAGAGATTTATGTGGCCCGGCAATTCTCAGACCTCTCTCAGTTATACATTATAAAACTATTAGAAAAATTGACAAACTTCTACTTGCCCTTTCTGCTTTAGTCAAAAATGTATCTTTATTCATGTGTTTGTACTCTCCACTTGGCTCTTCTCATGCTGTCAAGGCCAGTTATCTATCCAGCTTATTTCCATCAAAAGCAACAATTCACACATAGAGGACTGCCCAATGCATATGTTATCTGATGTAATCTTTCACATAATTTTTCCAAACAGATATAGTAGTATTGACCTTATTTTACAGAATAGGAACTTGAAGCTTGGAAAAATTAAAGTATTTATCCAAGGTCAAACAGCTGATCAGTACCTGGGTCAACATTCAAACCCAAACCAGGCCTCAGAGCCTTTCATGTAACCACTAGGCTCTACTTCCTCTGCCTTTCCAGTTCCTGTCCTACCGGGCAAGATTCAGTCAGAAAAGAAGCAGAGCCACCATGGTGTTATGAGAGAAGGGGGTTATTATAGGAATCAGACCTTACACAACTTTCCCTTTTGGGAAAAGTGGGGAGTTGGAAAATGAGAAAAAGTCACCCACCAGTCCCGCTGAGGCTTTGCAGCCAGTGGTCCGGGAGGAGCTTGCAGGGGAATCTGAAAAGCCAGTTGGACTGCTAAAGCAGGACAGTGAAGGGAGAGCTCTCAGAAAGATGTATGGGTAGTTTCAGCCTCCATGGGTCTGCCACCAAGTATCTGGTGATGGAACTGGAGACACAGTTGGTTGGCAGGGTCAGCTATTAGGAAGAAAAGACAGATACACAGCAAAAGAAGGAAGGAAGGAAGG
>JAQZBX010071926.1:0-15159 GCA_029593785.1 Cabassous unicinctus | reverse complement strand
AAAAAATATATACAAAATTGCTAGAGAACTCAATAGCTAAATCAATATTGAAAAACAAGAAAGTTGCAAGTATTACAATCCCCAATTTCATACTTACTACAAATCTACTCTAATTAAAATAGTGTGATACTATCATAGGAGTATATAACAATGGAATAAAAATTAGAGTGCAGAAACAAAACCATATTCTATGGTCAACTGATTTTTAACAAGAGTGTCATAGACCATTCAGTGGGGGAAAGTTAGTGCTTATAACAATTGGTTCAGGGTCAACAGGATAACAACATACCAAAATATTAATTGGGTACCCTGTAACCGTTGGCCAATTTGATGTAATTATGAATTCCAAAAATATAATTGGATCATGCTTGTAAACTGATCTGTTAATCTGGGCATGATTAGTTTATGATTAGGGTGTTGAGCCCCACCCCTTGGTGGGTGGGGAATCAAATATAAAAGGCATGGCGAGAACAGTTTTGAGAAGAAGTTTTTGAGAAGCA
The DNA here is from genome assembly GCA_029593785.1 of Cabassous unicinctus. Classification (NCBI taxonomy): domain Eukaryota; kingdom Metazoa; phylum Chordata; class Mammalia; order Cingulata; family Chlamyphoridae; genus Cabassous; species Cabassous unicinctus. The sequence goes on along the minus strand of JAQZBX010071926.1, from coordinate 14,659 downwards.
GTTTTGATGTTGGAGAAAAGGCCCCAGAAGAAGAGAAGTGAGCCGTTCGCCTGTTAGTCTACAGCTGACCTTGTGGAGGAACCAAAAGAGCTAAGCCTGGAGAGAAATGCAGCCCTGGGAAGACAGAAACATAAGAAGCCTGAACCCTGGCAAACTCAGCAGCTGTCTTGCTCCAACATGTTGCAATGAACTTTAGTGAGAAGATACTTAACGCTTTATGGCCTGATATCTGTGGACTTCTACCCCAAATAAATACCTTTTATAAAGACCAACCCATTTTTGATATTTCACATTAGAACCCCTTTGGCTGACTAATACATAACCTATTACCATACACAAAAATTAGCTCCAAATTAATCAACAAATTATAAAGAAGTTATAAAATCAAAATAGTATTAAAACACACAGATATTTATTTCTGAGCTCAGATTTTGTAATGCATCCTTACATATGGCAACAAAACATGAGTAATAAATTTTTAAAAAATGAAGTGAAATTCATCAATATTACACATCTTTGTTCACCGAAAGTTCATCAATGTAGTGAAAAATTAACATTCAGATTGGGAAAAATATTTACAAATCATATACCTGATATGGGTCTATGTCTAGAATATATAAAACACTCTTACAACTCTACAGTAAAAAAATAAACATGAATTGTTGTTTCTCCAAAGAAGATATTCAAATGGCCAAAATCACATGAGAAACTGTTCAACATCATTATTTCAGGGAAATGAAAATCAAAACCAAAATAAGATACTTCTTCAAAATTATTAGGATGGTATATTAATAATAATAACAATGTCAACAACATTGGAGAGTATGTTGACAAAGAAGACCCTTTGTACAGTGTTTGTGGGAATCTACAATGGTGTAATTGCTATGGAAAAGACTTTGGATGTTCCTCAAAAATTATGTATAGGGTATGATACACAACAGCAACACCATTTCTAGGTACATACCCAAAAGAATTGAAATCACGTGACCAAATAAATGTCTGTTATAAAATCACTAGTCCCAATAACCAAAAACTGAGAAAAACTCATATCCCTATCAATAGATAAATGACAACACAATGTAGTATATAAACAAAATGGAATAGTATCCAGCAATGAAAATGAATGAATGGCTAACATTTGCTTCATTGTGGGTGAACCTCAGCAACATTATGTTAATTGAAAGAAACCAAACACAAATCATCACATATTGTATTATTAAACTTACATTTAAAAATCCAGAATAGGTATTTCCATAGAAATGTAAACAGAATCATGGCTACTGGGACAGAGTGGGTGGAGGGAAGATAGGCAGTAACTGCTTAAAGGGTGGGTGCTTTATTTTTGGGTGATGAAAATATTTTGGAATTAGAAGTAGTATTTGCATAACATTGTAAATGGACTAAAAGTCACTGAATTCTTTACTTCAAGCTAATTGAATTTCACCACAATAAAACAAATAAATAAAAATGGGAAAACATGCTACAGGCATAAGAATGAAATGCACCCAAACACACTCATAGTACACACTGCAATTGTAAAGTTAACATTATTCTCAATGTGAAGCATATAATTATGTTTGCTCTCTTCCACCATCTTTATTGTCCCACCCCCAGCACTTCTGATACAAAGCTAGTAAGATTCTCTAGCGTTCAAGACTAGGTATGAGTACCTAGTATACACAAGGACTTATATTATTTCAGCATCTTATCTCAGTCACCTGTGTTCCAAAGGTGGAAACAGTGAAAGTCATTGAAATATCTGGCAACAAGAGATGGAGCTGAGGCATTATCAATTCCATGGCTCAATTGCACCTGCCAGGGAAATGGGGAGATGTCAGTGAGAGCCAGGATAGATGCCTTTCTTAAATGTGATTTCTAGAGAGACTCATGAAATCATTACACTGAGACTATTCTCAATGAGAAAATCTTTTAACTACATTGATTTCTTATTATGAAGACTCAATATCCTCAGTGATTTCAAGAAACATATTTTATTAATCACCATAAATACCATGATCACTATGTGATAACTAGTTTCTACACGTTTGGATCAAACTTAATTGTCCCTTTTGAGATCTTTTTATTTTTTAATGTTACAAAGAGGTGAAGGGTCTCTTCACATAACTATAAAGTAGAAAAAGTCTCTGCCATGTATTATTGCTTTTGTTCTCAGGACAGGGAAATTTAGAGGTGTGGTTGGATCATGAGATATAAAATTTTGATATTTCTAAACTTTCAAATGCACGTTTGTCTACTGAGTGCCAGAAGAGTGATAAAAATGGTGTCACAGAAGAAAAAACAGTGAAAATACAGTTATCCAAAAATCATGGCCTGCACAATTTTGTCAATGATGAATAACTTTGGCCCTTTACAGGGTTCAGGTGACATATATGGCAGCTGACTTATGGTACTCTTTGGGAGCTGGGAAAGCATAATGAAAGGAGTATGGCTGAAGAAACATAATTCCTTGTTTTGAATTAAGGTCCCTTATTACATCTGTTTCTTAAGGCAAGGAAAAATTTCTCCTTATTTTATAGTTTTTCAAACTTTAAAATAATCATAGAAAATATCACATAGCTTTTATTGCAAAGGTTAAGTGAATGTACAATCTTATCTATATAAGATCTGCAAAACAGTTGACTGTCATATAAAAACATAAAAATAATAAACATTGTTTTATTTGCTAAAGCCTTCTGTATTAGTCAGCCAAAGGGGTGCTGATGCAAAATACCAAAAATCTGTTATTTGGGGTAGAAGCACACAGTTACCAGGCCTTAAAGCATAAGTTACTTCCCTCACCAAAGTTTATTGCCATGTGTTAGAGCAAGATGGCTGCCAACATCTGCAAGGGTTCAGGCTTCCTGGGTTCCTCTCTTCCCAGGGTTTGCCTGTCTCTGGGCTCAAGCTTGCCTCTCTCCACAAGGCCAGCTGTAGACTATCAGGTGAACAGCTCATCTATTTTCCCAGGGCCTTCTCTCCTTTCTTACAACCAAGTTCCTCTGTGTGCTTACTTCCCTGGGCTCCAGCTTAAAACTCAGCATCAGAACTCCAAACTCTGTCCTTTGTCATGTCTTTTATCTGTGAGTCCCCACCCACCAAGGGGCGAGGACTCAACAACCTACTGACATGGCCCAATCAAAGCCTTAATCATTAATTAATCAAGTAAAAGTTAAACCTCTGATTCCAATATACTCTAATACGCCCAGAAGAAAAGACCAGTTTACAAACATAATCCAATATTTCTTTTTGGTATTCATCTATAATATCAAACTGCTACAATTTCCAATGCAAAAAGACCAGAAGTGGGCTATCTTTTATAATGTGAATTTATTAGATTAAAATCTTATAGCTCCAAGTCTGTGGAAATGTTCAAATCAAGGTATCACACCAAAAGTTGGCTGCTGGCAAATCCTGGATTCCTGCCATGTGGTGTGGCAAAATGTTAGCCAGTCTCTGCCTTCTCCTCCAGGCTCAGTTTCTTCCTGAGCTCAACTGTGGGCAATCAGACACATGGCTTGCCCAGCCCCAGTCCATGTCTCTTCAGCTTTATACTATCCTGCTGATTCCAGCCTCTGACCTTTCTCTCAGTCTCTCTGGTGTCTCTGTCTTTCTGTGGCTGTAGGTGATTCTGGAATCCTCTCTCATATGGCAATGTAAAAATGGCTGCTCTCTTTCTCTGTGTTCCATTTATATAAGACTCCATTAAAAAGATTGTCACCTCCCCCCACCCCTGGAACCCTTAATCTAATCAAGGGCCTTAACTGAAGCAATCTAATAAAAAGAGATCTAATTAAAAGATCCCTTGATTGAATCTAACCCAAAGATCCCATATATGGTAAGTTCACATACAAAGGAAAGGGTTGGCTTAAGAATATTATTGACTGGTGTAGGAAAAAACTCAAACTATGACAACGGTTAGTAGTTTGTTATCAGTTCTTTTTTACCAACTCAACATTTTATACTTTTTTCTAAGACCCCCATATTGTAAACTACTATTTAATAGTCTTTAGTTTTCCATACTTTCAAGTGCATTGAATCATAAAGAAATAGTAAGGTAGGTGCAAGGTGACCAAAATTTATGGGGAGAATACTGGAGAGGAGGCACTTATATTAAAAATATCCATAAATTTACATAAGACTTCCCAAGAATCTGTTGCTGAATACTGTATCTCCCATGAAGAATGTTATACTTCATGAAGACTAAATGTCCTATGAAGGAGATGTGAGTTGAAGAATTCACAGACCTCACACAGGGCTTGAAATGGTTCAAGGACCCATCAACCATAGTGGAGAATTTTGCTGAGTACATAGGGCATTTAATATAGACTCAATGATATTAATAATCATTAAGATTAATGTATAATTAACATAAATTCTTTTTAAAAATTATTAAAATAATATATGAAGAAAAAAAGAATAACTGAAAAGATAAAACAAGTTAACTGCCAGACAGAATCAAATTCAACACTTTTTAAAGGAAGACAACAAAATGGAGAAGCTTATGTATTAGTTTACTATGGTTGCTGTAACAAAGTACCAGGAACTAAGTCACCTAAAACAAAACAAATATATTATTCTACCTTTCTATAGGTCAGATGCTGGCATGGATATCAATAGACTAAAATCCATGTGTTATTAGGCAGCCTTCCTTTGTGGAGGATCTAGGGGAGAATGCATTTCCTTGGCCTTCCAGATTCTGGGCATTGGCTGCATTCCTTCTCTCATGGTCCCTCTCCATCTTCGAAGACAGCAATGGTAGGTTGAATCTATCTCATTTTGAATTACTCTTATCTTTTCTTCCTCCTCCATCAACTTAAGGACTCTTGTGATTACACTGGACCCACCAGTAATCAACGATAATATTCCCATCTCAAGTTCAATTTAGTTGCAACTGTAATTCTCCTTTGCCATGTAATGTAACATATTCACAGATTCCAGGGATTATAGTGTAGATGTCTTGAAAGGACCATTGTTCTACTTACCACAGTTCACCCTCTGAGCCTTCCAAATCCACATCTGTGCCACATGAAAAATGCATTTACCCTACCTCAACATCCCCCATTACAGTACAATGGATTATTTAATCTAAATATTATCAACCCTAAAGTCCCAAATTTCATCATCTAAATTGTCGAAAACAGTCATGGATGAGATTGCAGGTATGGGTCATCATAGAGCATTTTTCTCCACCTGTGGACTTACTTGTAAAACTATCAATTTATCTGCTCTAATTAAATTGATGAAAAATAATGAAAAGAGAAAATCTTTAATTCAGATAGAGAAAAGACACTTTACATTTTGGGGGGAAACGTTTGGAACCATAGACATCTCATCAGAAAATAAATGCATGTTAGAAGATAAAGGAGTAATGTCCATGTAGCAAAAATCTGTCAACTTAGAATAATATATCTAGAAAAATTGTCTTCATTAATTAGATGAAATGATGATGTTTCTCAACAAATGCTGAGAAAAGGTGTCACCAGCAGATCTAGACAATAATAATAATAAAATTTAGAGGAAGTTTTGCAAGATGAATAGAGAAAAATAACCCAAAAGTAACTTTGCATCTACACAAAGGAAGGGAGATTGCCAAAATATACCATTATATACCTTGTCATAACTTATAAAATAGCGCAGGATAGTTTACACTATAATGTAAACTATAATCCACACAGTGACAATGTTCCAATATGCATTTATCAATTGTAACAAATGTACCATACTAATAAATGATGTTGTTAATGTAGGAAAGTGTGGGAGCGGTAGGGAGTGAGGCATATGGGTACCCTCTACATTTTCTATGTATCTTTTATGTAATCTAAGTATCTTTAAAAAATTAAAATAAAAAAATTATTGGAACACAACCATGTCCATTATAAAATAAAATATCTATATATGCTTTCATTTTAAATGGAAAGAGTACATTGTTGCAACAGAAAATGTATGGCTCACAAATCCATAAATATTTTCCATCTGGCTATTTATAGAAAATGTTTTGTAAACAATGGTTTAATGCAAAAAAAAAAAGAATGATAGTGTATGAAATATTTTAAAAATATGATAAATATAACACAAATGTTGGAAGGGAGGAAAAGTAAGTAAATTTTTGTGCAGGTCCTATGTAGTAATTCAAGTTGAATTGTATTATTTAAAGGTAGATTATAATATGTATGCTTTAGAAGAAACAGTATGATAATAAAACAAGTAGTATAACAAACTAAAGAATAATAAAATGCTAATCCATTACAAAAAAATACAGAAAAGAGAAAAAGAAGAACCAAGAGAGATGAGAAAGAAAAGAAATAACAAGTTGGTGTAATGAAACTCAAATATATCAATATTTATATTGACTGTAAATGGCATAAATATCCAAATGAAAAAGCACAAATTGCTAGGCAAAATAAAACGCAAATCTCAAATCTAAGGTATCTGCAGGAAATTCATGTTAATTTTAAGGTATGTAAAATTTAAAAGAAAAAATGTAGGGATAAAATATACCATGCAAATGTTAATAAGAAAGTGAATCTAGCTGTATTCATTATACAATGCAAACTTCAGGAAAAGGGTTTTACTGGGTATAAGGAGGAATATTTCATAATGATAAGAAGTCCAAATCATTAAGAAGACATAAAAATTCAAAATAAATGTACACATTCACAGCAAGAAGGAGGTAGAAAATTCCAAGGACGGTAAAAAAGTACTTTTATAGAAAAATTATTTAAGCAAAGGTTTGGAAGAAAGGGTAGAATCCTTTAAGTATAAAAAACCAAAATGGAATTTAAATTATAGGGAAAACATTTGCATAGATGAAGATGGCAAAAATAATAGACCTAAGATTCAGAGAATTGAATTAGTTTAGTGTGCATATGATGAATACTACACTGTCCTCCAGGAATGTCTGCCTTTTATTTTACCTAAAAACAAAGGTTGAATTGAGCATTTTATGTCACATGCATCCAATGCCAATGTCTCCCATTCAATATTACATTAATTTAACCAAGTTTCTTTCTGTCATATTTAGTCATTCTATATTGAAATTTCATACCAATCTTGTAATAACTGGATGGCAGAATATATTCCTTAACCAAATGATGCCTCTTATTTCACACCATTTTCTTTCTATTAATGGGGAAATTGAGATATGTTTAAAAGGTGCACATGGGTTACAACTTCAGATCAACATTTTAAAGTCACTAAACTTCTTTTATCTTCATTTATGAATGCAAAATTTTGAAAAGTATAGATATTTCTTGGTATTATTGAGAGATTAGAAAAGGATCTTCACAGAGGCTGAATTCACGGTAGTTATTAGGAAAATGAGAGTCCCCTTGCTCTCCCCAAAATTCTTACTGCACAAAGAGTTTATCTCAATTACACTGAAACTATGTCACTGTACAGTAGTAGGTTAATTCAGCAGGCCTGGGTTGTGTGAGAAATGCACAGTTCACAGGTGTTCCTAAGTAGCTTGGAGATAACTTCTAAGCCCTTGAAATATTCTGCTTGTTAAGAATATCTTTGTAAACCTAAAATGTTGGCCCATGACAGATAATTTATGCTAACAATAATTTATGGTGACTTCCTGGTTGAATATGAGTTGAATTTTGGGCCATGCTGTTTCAGCTTGACCTCTAGTGGCTGGTCTGGGCTCTGAGCAGATGAGCTCAGTCACATGGGTGCTACATGAGGACCTGACTGACCCCCAATAACAACCTGGATACCTATGTTCTGATGAGATTCCTGGGTTAGAAAGGCATTGCACATGATGTTAAACATTGTTCCAGGGAGAAGTAAACACTATAATCCCACAAGAAAAGGACAAGAGGAAATTTGTGCCTGTCTGTTCTCTCCTGGGTTCCACCCTATGTGCCTTTGATCTTTGTTGATATTATTATATGTCCTTTCACTGTAATAAAACAAAACTGTGATTATAATAGCTTTTATGGGTCATCTGAGTCTTTCAAGTGTGTCATCAAACCTGTGGATGGCCTTGGGGGCAAAAAAAAAACAGTTGGCATCAGAAGTGAGATTTGCTAGAATGAATCTGATTCATTGAAATATGGAAAAAGTATTGTTTGAGAAAGATAAGGGTGAAGGGGTAGGAGTTGATTAACTATTGATGAGTGATTGGCTAGCAAGTCACATATGGCATGAAAAAGCAACTGCTCTGAAAATAGTTACTAGAGCTAAATGCTACCAATAGAATTTAGAAATAATAGACCCATCTCTCACGGAGTTTGATGACTGGATATATAATGAAATGCAAAATAAAGTGAAACCAGATAAATTTGCAATTCCATCATTATTGTTATCTGCAATAGCTAAACTATAATAAAGGAGGGTTTTGGTGCACCAACCTCAGATTTCAGCCAGTCTGAAGTGTGGTCAATAGCCTCAGGGAGTGTACCACAAGGAAAAAAATATGCTGGAACAACAAATAGCACCTCTGTGACCACTGTTCACCAGGAAGGTAGTCCAGAAATGGTAGGGGAAGTTATGCAAACACTGAAACAAATGTTTATAATGCAAATAAGTTGTATCATTTATGAATAGGTGTCATCAATTTTCTGAACCCTTTACATAAATTGCTTGTGACAGTGAATAACTTAGAAGCAGTATCCTTGGTTTTAAAAGCTGCAGAATGGAAAAGAATGTTTGGGTTGATGCAGGACCCACAGCTTATTTTTGAGCAACCACAAATGGCTGTACATGACCCAGACACACCAACAATTATTCATGAGGCAATGGCTGGTGTGACGGACTGGATAAAAGCTATGGTAAATTCCATTTAGCCTGAGAAAAGTTGTCCTCCCCTCCTTTAATGTCAATGGAAATCCCCAGATGAAGCAGTTCGTAAGCTACATAAACAATCATGGTGAATTGGCTTTATGATGTCATGAGTGTACATTCACTCAATATTCCCCTTATATAGGCCATGACAATGTTGTATTTAAGTGGGTCTCTTTTGCATGGATACATTATATAACATCACTGGTGCCCAAAAAGCAATAGATTGTTAGGCTGAATCATATTTGTTTTCCTGGATTCCCTTATGGGCCTTATGGATGCTAAGAAAATTAGAGTGACTCACAAGAGAATCAGAAAGAAAAGGGAGAGTCAAGAGTGGAAATTTTTAAATGGTTATTAAGAACTGGGATGAATATACCACACATAGATGTAGTGAAAGAAAACATCTTAATTTAGCAATTTCTGAATTTGGGTAGACTAATGGGAACCCTTACTAGTTCCCAAATATTAAAGGTCCCTAAACAAACTTGTTCTATTAATGCAAGTTTGAAGTAATATAAAAAGTCATAAGGCAAAGATGATACTGAGAAGCCTGATAAGGCCAATGGACTGGAAAATTTATCAGAATGTGGATGGGCAGAGCAAGCATGGTCTGCTGGCCCAACCCCTGCCTGGGAACCCTAGGCCATATGCAAATGGATAAATAAATGTCCAGGGGGTGGAGATGAAAGTTTCTATGACTCCCTGACAAAAGCCAATGCACTGTGGTTCCAAAATCTGTTGGTAGAGTTGCAATGGGATCTATAGTTACAGATTGAGAGGATATATGTATAAATGGTTAATGGGGTTAAGGGGAGACATTGGATGAAAACCAGAATATTTGAAAGAACTTTATGCAAAGATTTTGCATCTCCTTTACCTCTATTATTGGGATGTATATTGTGTGACTGAGGAAATTTTTTCTACCTTGTCTGGTAAAACAGCAAACATGCCAGTTTCCTTTTAGATGTATATTAATCAGACATGATAAATGTAATTGCCTGACCCCACAGAGATGGTCACTTTGAAACATTGTAAAATACCTGTATAAGTAATAACATGCTAGAATCTGGAGTGTTGGTACTAAAAAATTCTCAGGAAAATAGCCTTGTATGGTCCAGAGAAACAATAGAAAACTTATGGAGAGTAACAATAGATTATGGAGACTTGAATATAATATTATCATCTAAATCTTCAGTACTACCTCTTGTGGTTTCAACTCATACTTATGCGGACTAAAAGTCTGTAAGTGTTACCCAACAGTACCTTCTGGGATTTTGCACCAGAAAATATACAGATGAACAGGAATGTAACACATTTAAATAAAACTTGCAAGCTTGCTATTGGGGATTAATTGAATCTTCCCATATGACTAAAGGATGTAAAATAATCTTGAAGCCTGATATAAACTAATCTTGAAGACTGTAATGTCTGGGGGCTAGTCAGAGAAAAAATCTAATAAGGAAGGTTGAGACCAGAAGTGTTCCATAGTAAAATGGAAATGGTTTATGCAGGAGCATGCAGCCAAAATAATTGAAGGATATACTCATCATAACCATGAGAACTTAACTTCGCTTCCCTTAGGCCCATTTTGGAATGGCCTTTTGAAATGCTGGAGCCTATGGCCACATGAGCATTGTGGTGTTAAATTTCATGTGTCAACTTTAGTCAATAAGGCACTGGCCTGACCATTACTATGAAGGTAGTTCATAGATACACATAGTCAGTCCTTTGCATCTATTGATGATTGCACCTACAATCAACAAAGGAGATTTCCCTCAGTAATGAGGGCATTCTCCTCACCCAGTATGTTGGAGAATTTAAAAGACAGAGATGAGGATTTCAGAGATCAGAAAGAAGAATTTCTGCCTCTACTTCAGCCAGCCAGCTTCTCCTTGGGAACTCAACTTCACCTTCATCTGAGTTTCCAAATTTCAGCCTGCCTAGGGAATTTATACTTGCCATTGCCAATGCCCAGTTTTGTGAGCCAATTCCACTAATCTCTCTCTCTCTCTCTCTCTCTCTCTCTCTCTCTCTCTCTCTCTCTCTCTCTGCCCCATATATATATATGCATAGTATATATATATATATATATATTACTAATAAATCACTCTATCTCTTTATATATACACACAAACAGAGAAAGAGAGAGAAAGGAGAGAGAGAGAGAGAGAGAGAGAGAGAGAGAGAGAGAGAGAGAGACTGGCTGATGGAAAGACTCTAATTAAAAAATATAAGAATATATAAGTTCAGTGGGTCAAAATGCATGCCACTTTCTTTATATTGATGGAAGTATTAAACAATGATAAAAGCTCCTATGTTTGGGGTTTTAAGAACTTATGGGTAGTGGCAATTGGCCTGGCCATATTGCTAGGTAGATGTGCCATGGAAAACTGGACAAATAAATAGATTGCCACTTGGAGTGAAGCCATGTGAAAATTATTATGGGAATTTATGAAGTACATTAAAGTAGGATGTGCTTAAGCCCATCAAAAGTATCCTTTTCTGGGATGGGAAGGTGATTAAACTGGCAAGCATATATAATTGCCAGAAAAATCACCTTCCCAATCTGGAAGAGGATACTCAGTCCCTGAAGCTAGTGGACACATCTTATCCAAATTGAAGGTGGGTAGCTAAAAGCATGAAGGGCTGACTTTCATGGATTTATGTCTGTGCTCAACTTCAAAATTAAGGGGCCAAGGTAGGGTCCTCACTGCATAGATTCTCCTATTTTTCTGGGGAATCTGAGGAAGGGAGGGTGAGGGAGGATGCTGAGATAATCATACAATTCTTTCCCAAGTCACCCCAAATTTATTTCTTCCTATCTGATCAGTGGCCCTAGGTCCAGGGATATAACAACAGATGCTGGAAGAAGGGATGACCCCTTAGCATAAAACTCTAACTAAACATTTAAACCTATATCAGTGTTTCTAAGGGCATAATAGAGTGGATTGTGCCTTTATACCATGTGAAAAAATTGAAGTTGATAGTGAATGCAGCTATAATGCCTATTAGTCAAAGTAGCTCAATAGTTCAGTGCCTATGTAACCCTAACCTATAAGAATGCAAAAGAACTGAGGGAGAGGCACTTGCTAGAGTAGCACTGCTGCTAGCAGTCGGGACCAGCACAGTTGCTGAACCTAGCATCCCTTCCAAAGACGGAAAATTTTTGTAAAAGAAAATTAGAAATGAACAAGAGAAATAATATTTGAGAGGTTGGGAAGGAAAAAATGAGTAATGCATGAAAAGAAAACCACTATTAAATTGCAGAAACATAGAATGGTTTCCTAAGGAGGAGAGGCAGAAAACCCAATAATTTGCCACACAAACACCACCTATAAACATAACTGAAGCTATATTCTGCTGGACTCATGTAAGCATGTTATCAGGAGGCAGCTTGCAGCATTTGCCTATCAGCTGTGGAAGCAGTCCTGGCAGCTGTGTCTCCTGATATTTACAAACAAGTTACAGGAATACAGCTTGCAGGATCCACCCAGCAAAAAGAAGGAGAAAAATAGGAAATTCCCACTCTACCCACCTATTTTCATAAGCCCCTGGCACAGAAAGTAGGGCTTGGGAGTAAAAGTGAGAAGCCAGTCACTACTGGACAGTAGCCCATAAACATCAGACTACCTAATAAAGTTCCCCCACTTTGTCTTAAATACTCCAATTAGCTTAAACCCTAACTCTCAATGATAACCAATTAAAATAGAAGATCCTAGAAAACGGGTGTGCTTCTCACCCTGTAGCATGCCCCCACCCATTTCTGGGGTTGTGTACTATCTTTCTTCTTGTTTCTTAATAAACTCTTTTCTCCCTTACCTACCCTATGGTGTGTTCTTAAATTCTTTTATGTGACGTAACCAAGAACCCAGAAACCCAGAACCCAGAGCTTTCCACTAACAATATTAGTGCCTCAGAGCAGAGAATAATATTATATTCCAATGTTAATATTCATGGTTTCTGCATTTGTGAATCTGTCTACTCAGTAAAATTCACTGTCACTCTCAGTAATTTCAGACACATGCCGAACAGTGAAAACATTTAGTCTCCCAAGGTGCATGTCCCAGCTCAGGTTAAATAAGTTCACACTTTGTTTTCTTGTTTCAGCTCTCATAAAGTAAAGTGCTTCTTTTGTCCTATATATATATATAGGTTTTAATTGATTTCAATGTTTAAAATGTCTCCAAAATATAGTGCCAAAGTGCTGTACTATATACATAATCTCAAGAACGCCGTGATGTGTCTTACAGAGAAAATACGTATCTTAAATTAGCTTCATTCAGGTATGAATTATGTTGCTGTGGGTGAAGAGTCCAATATTAATGAATCAGCAATATATATTATATATATATATTAAGGAGTCTTTAAAAGAATGAAATATAAAATAATTTTTTGCAATGACAGGTTGATAGAAATATGGTGACCAGAGGCTCACAGGAACCTAACTCTGTATATTCCCTATAAGCAATTTTTCAGTATGAGATAATTCAGTGTTTACTATGACTTCATAGAACAGACTACTGAAAATAATGAGAATCAACTCTCTATTAGCACAATTACATTGGATGTCCAGAAGGATGACACTAAATGTTTGCTAAGATTACATTTGCTTTTGGAACATGATAAGGCTATGTGAGGCCTGGTAGCATACTCAAGATAAATAAAACTTGGGTGTGCCTACCACTCATCTAACCCTAATATGGGGAACCCAACATTTTTGGGTAAAAAATATGTATCCTACCTTCACTCAGGCCTCTAAACTACAATGACAACAACAAGCATGGTGGATCAAACAACATTGTCCCCAAGACATAAAAGCCTTTAGGGGAAGATAGGTTTAGGTTTAGGCACCATGGGACATTTAATTTACTTTGACTGATGAGCAACATTTATTAACTGGGAGATTTATTAGCTAGCACATTTATAACTATAATAATAAGATTAGAAGGTGTTTTTATCCATGAGGGAGGCAAAGCATGAGAGCCAGAATGGAAAGATGATGAAGTTTTATTGAAATGGATGAGATAGGCTCAACAAAAAATACTGAATAAGGATAGAGCTCTATGTCTTTGGAAGGGGTGTGTACCCTGAATTAATGGTACTTCTTAACTCTTTTAAAATAGATGAAGACTGAAGTAGCCGTGGGAAATGTCTTTATGTCCTGGCTTCTGTGGCTCAAGGAACACATCTACGGGAATCTATAAAAGTACTCTGGGAACACATATTACATCAATACCTTATGAATCTCCTCATCCCAATAACAGAACAGAATAAGGCACATCCTTATTCAGCTGGGATAGAAACTATTCTAAACCCCACCCAAACACTCCTGTAGGAAAACAAAGGAAATAACAACCAACAGAAACTCAGTAGAAGCCTGTGAACTGAGACAGAAGAACTGGTTTTTACCCCCAAATGACTTGGAACTCAGTAATAACCATATCAAAAACAATTGCAATGATACTTGTCTATAATAATATCTTATATATTGACAAGGTCTGATTCTGTTGGTAAGAAATGTCAAGCACCTCTGCAAATCTTAGTTATTTCTCCCATAATGAAATTGAATAATATCATTAACATACTGAAATACAGTGTTACATTGGCATGTTTGTAAGATTATCAAATGTAAATAAAAATCTAGAATATGAATTAACAGGAGATGAAGTGGGAATAGGGAATGGGAAGTTAAGGCTTAAAATGTAAAGCAGTCATATTTGGAATTATGGTAATGTTTTGGTGATGAATGTGGGTGAGGAGTGCACAACAGTGTGAATGTTATTAACTGTATCAAATATATGTGTGTGTGTGTATATATATATATATATATGAATGTGATTAAAATGGGAAACATTAGATTTTATATAAACAG
>JAQZBX010071925.1:0-15157 GCA_029593785.1 Cabassous unicinctus | reverse complement strand
GTAGACACCTAGGTCCTATGGTCAGTGTGAATAGCTCCACAGTTTGGTGCCTTGCAGGTCGGGCCTACTTTGGAGTTTGTGCTCCTGAGAGCGACAGAGTTGGACTCAATTATGTCTTCCCTGCACATGGTTCATCTGTCCCTTCTATTTAAACCTATACTTGGTGCTGGAATTTGTATGTGTACATCCAGAGACTTGAGTCTTTGGGCTGTCCATGGGCCAGCTGGGCCTAGTACCTCGGCGGAGTGGCAACACCTACTCTACAGCATATTGGACTCACCCAGGACAACTGGTGGGGAGATGATGATAGACAATGACTGTCCCAGGGACAGGATAGTCCCATCCATCTTCCCTATGGGATATAAGCCCCTTCTCAATTGGTGGTGGAGTGGACATCACCATCCCAGACTCCTCGGGATTGGGGGAAGAGCTATGGACTAGAGTGGACTTATTGGTATTCTACTATAGACATAATGTGATTCTAGCAATGGAAGAAATTACAACTTTGATGTGGAGCCAGTGGCCACTGGAGGCTCTTGGGAGGAAAAGGGAAAAACAGTTGTAATATGGGGGCTTTTACGGGACTTGGGGATCCTCCTGAATGACATTGCAATGACAGATATAAGCCATTTTATATCATCACATAACATGCAGAACTCTGTGGGAGAGAGTGTAGACTACAGTGTGAACTATGGTCCAAGCTCAGTGGCAAAACCCCAGGATGCATTTATCAATTGCAATGAATGTGCCACACTAATGAAGGATGTTCATGTGGGAGGGTGTGGGAGATGTGGGGAGTGGGGCATATGGGAATCCCTATATCATTTGTGTAACATTTACGTAATCTAAGTATCTTTTAAAAATTAAAAAAAATTAATGTTAATAATCAAATATCTTACACCCTTCTTCCCCTCCCTATTACTTTATCCTGCATGGGTTTCCTTCATTGAACTTATCACTTCCTGATCCTATTTTACAATATATTTGTTTTCAATTGTCTTTCTCCCTCAAACTAGAAAGTAAGTTTCAGGAGAGGAAAAAAAAAAACAACAAACAACTTTGATTTATTCACTGCTGTATCCCGGGAACCCCTGATATGTTCTTATTAAATATCTATTGAATGAATGAATGAATGGAAGAAAAGTAACTTCTATAAATGGGTTGACTGTAAATCAAGAAGTTTTTAGTTTCGTGTGGCTCTATTTTCCCTTAGCAGACTAGTTCATGTGTCAGCACACTGACCTGCAGCAGTATGAGAGCCTCCAAGTGGATTAGTTCCTTCCCCTCCTAAGTTACTCTCTCTCTTGCCAGCTCTACCCACCTAATTAACGCCGTCTTAGGTGTACTCTGCCTAGCTCTCTTCCCTTGACCCCTTGAAATAATTCCTTATTTATCTAGAAGATGAAATCTGCTTTGTCCTTGTGTGTCCTTCTCCAATCTGTTCCTCCCTATCCTATTTACATGAAAGTACAATTGATATATGTATCCCCAGTTTACACTATCACTGCAGGCCTTTTTCCTTTCAATGAGTTTCGGGAAGGGAGGTTTGGAAGCTTAGGAAAATATTTCCATTATTCCCAGAAATTTGGCGGTGTCGTTGTGGTAGGCAGAATAATGGCTTCCCAAAGATGTCCATTTACTAATCACAGAAATCTGTCAGTATGTGTGACCTTGCATAGCAAAAGACATAGATGAGATTAAGTTGAGGATTTTGATATGGGTAAGCCCAATATAATCACAATGGTCTTTATAAATAAAAAGGGAAATAGAAGAGTAAGAATCAGATAAAGGAATGTGACAAAGAAGCGGAGGTCAAAGAGACGTGAAAAAGGAATGAACCGAGGAATGGAGGAGATCTCCAGAAGATGCAGAAGCAAGGGGATGGATTTTGCCTTGGCACCTCTAGGAGGAACACAATCCCACCAAGATCTTGATTTTAACCTAATAAAATTCATTTCGGAATTTTGATTTCCAAAACTGAAACATAGTAAATTTGTGTTAAGTCACAAGTTTGTGGTAATTTGTTACAGGACCATAGGAAATTAATATAGATTTTAGTACCAGAAATGGGGTCTGAAGTTAACAAATAACTATAAGCATGGAGGTGGCTTTGGAATTGGCCAGAAGTCAGAGGCTGGGAGAATTTTGCAGAGCATGATAGAAATATCCTGGATTGCCTTGAATTTAGACTGTTAGATGAAATATGCATTTTAATGACTCTGCAGTTAGTGAGGTCTCAGAAGGAAGTAAGGAGCATGGCAGAGGAAAACCTAATTGTTTTAGAGCATATTTAAATCATCAGGAATGGATTGTAGAAATTTGAAAAGTAAAGGCTCTGCTGGTAAGGGCTCAGCAAGCAGGGAGGAACATGTTATTGGAATCTGGAAGAAAGAGGATCCTTGTTATATGGTGGCAGAAAGTTCAGCTGAATAGTGTCTTACATTTATATAGAAATTATTTAGCTGAGGAGATTTCAGTGTTGGAAATATGCCTGGTTTCTTCTTGTTGTCTATAGTGAAATACATGAGAAGAGATAAATTGAATGAAGAACCATTAAGCAAAAAGGAATCAGGACTTGAAAATTTCTGAAATTCTTGGCCTATCCAGATTGCAAAGGAAGCTAACATTTGGGTATTTGCTATTAGGAAAGCATGCTCTGAAGAGAAATCCGAGGATGTGGCTGGACAATCAATTGCTAGTACCTCAGGACAAACAAAAGCTCACAGTATTCAGTCACCCAGAGAGCTCTTGGAGGAGATTAGGTGTGTGAGCACGGATTCCTTCCACCATCTCCACAGAAGCCAAAAATAGAGGTGAGGTTAGCAAGGAAAGAGCTATGGTGGAGCCTCTTGACTAATGGTGTGAATCCCTTGGCATACATGGCGGACTCGCAAGGTTTTTGAGATTTTTTTTTTATCAGAAGGATTACTGCAAGCTTGGACTGAAAAGGACTGAAGAAGCCGTGAAAACAAATAAGATTGTCAGACTCCTCAAATTCTACAGATAAGACCACTGAGCTGCTCACATGTGCTATCCTTCATGGAAAAGGACAGATGACTCTGAGTGCATGGCCATGAGTGCAGAGGGTGAAGCCACAAACCACAGAAAAGTATGCTCTTTGGCCAACTGGATTTCAAAATTATGTGAGGTCAGTGACATCATTTTTCCTTCCAATCTCTCCTTTTCTCAAATGGGAATATCTTTAACTTTTATCCTATGCTTGTTCCAGCATTTAATTTTGGGAGCAGATAATCTTATTCCTTGAGTTCCACAGGTTCACAGATGGCAAGGAATTGCTCATCAGAATGGTTTATACTTAGAGCCTCAATTTAGAAGATCTAGATGATGAGATTTGGGATTTTGAGCTAATAATGTTTAGATGAGATTTTGGACTTCGAATTGATGCTGTAGTGGGTTGACATGCTTAGGGATGTTGCACTAGGATGAATGCACTTTGCATGTGGGACAGATATGAATTTTGGGGGCCAGAGGTCTGTGGTGGGCAGAATAATGGGCCCCCAAATACGTCCACACCCTAATCATCAAAACCTGTGAATATGTTACTTTACCTGGCAAAGGGATATTGCAGATGTGATCTAATTAAGGATTTTAAGATGGGGAGATTATTTTCGATTATCTGGGTCGGCTCAATATATTCATAGAGAGAGAGGGAGGCAGAAGAGTGGGAGTCAGAGAAGGAAATGTGATGATAGAAGCCAATATTGTAGTGCTGCCATTGTTGAAAGGGACCATGAGCCAAGAATTGTAAGCAGCCTCTAGAAGCTGGAAAATTTAGGGAATGGATTCTTCCCTAGGAAGGCAGGTCTACCAACATCTTGATGTTACCCCAGTGAGTCCTATTTTGGACTTCTGTCCTCCAGAACTGTAAGAAAATAAATTTTTGTTGTTTTAAAGCACAAAGTTTGTGGTACTTGGCTGTAGGAACAATAGAAAACTAATAAAATCATCTATAATTGTGTAGATAAAACTAGAAAATCAACAAGAATAAACCGATAAGCTGCCAACTGCTTCTTTTAGGAGGGGAGGGAAAATGAGATCCTCATTGCAGGCTCCCCCAAATTGTGCTCTAGTTTTCTGCCAGGCTGAGAGCTCTGTATCAAACTTCATCCCCTTGACCAAGGTTCTTCCATCTAGTCTATCTTTACAAACCCTCACCCCCAGAATTCAACAGCTCATTGTTCCTGTATCCCCCTTTCCTTGCTTGTGTCCTGATCTGTAGTGAACAACGTCTAGGATCAATAGGGTTGTTGCCAACTCAATTAGAATATCACCAAAATATGTAGATGTTATTGTTACCATATTTTGTCCCTCAGATTTTGACACCCTTCAATATCACCTTGTAATCAAACTGAGACTGAAATTGTCTTATTTCACTTGTCAGTGGAATTCAGACTTCTGGTCAATGCCCTGATGCGGTGGTGATGGACATCTCATCGACGTACATATGAAATTATCATGTCATTATCTGCTTCACACCTTTGAAGAATTTTGTATTGTTCTAGGGTACACTGCACAATTCTTAACGTAGCTGTTAGAGCTGAGTCCTGCCTTCAGCCTCTCTGGCTCCACTTTCTTTGTGGCTTTCTATGTTTGAACACAGTGACCCTCTTCCTTTTCCTCAATTATGCTAAGATACCCCTCAGCTCAGGACCTTTGTATATTCAGTTTTCTCCACCTGGGACATCTTCTCCCTACCACTTTGCCTTGTTTATTTTTTAGACTTCAATGTACTGAGGAAGGTCTTTTATTATATTTAAACTATGTTAGGTACATTGTCTCTTTTCACTCCGTATCTTTCTTTGAAACACTAATCCCAGTTGTAATAAGTCAATAATTCGGTTTTACTGCTTGCCTCCTACATTTGGTAAGTACAGGCACTGTGTCTGTCTTGGTCTTCTATTTGCAACAATTAGCAGAGTAGTGGCATTTAGAAGCATTCAATAAATGCAGATCATATATTCTTTTTTGTGTTTCCTGTCACTGAAACATTAGCTTGCTGTGGGCACAATCTAGACTATGACGTTTATTCCTAAAAGATTGTGCTTTAGAATTCTTTTCATCTCAAGGTCTCAAATTCCTCTGTTAATTATTTCATCATGATATCCCATTATTCTAACCACTAAACAATGTTCTCTTTTTAATAATTGTAATTTGAAATGACAGAAGAAAATTGAAATAGAGGCAGAAAATCTTTGAAAGCTTCACAGAGAATGACCCAGCTCATACAGATTAGAAATGCTTTCAAGTCATTCTTTTCTCCAGTAATGATTTCCTCCCCCATCCTCACATAATTAATAAATACACATTTTTCTTCACATAAGACTATTCCACACAAAATAAATTCTTTATTTAAGTCATGGATTGAAATGAGCACATCTAATAATTCTCTTTGTGTAGGCAATTTTGTCATTATATACTTGGGTCTGGTTTAGAGGGAAAGGATGTTTTTGCTTTCTGGTGTAATATCTTACATATGTACCATGTTTTTCCTATGCCACAAATGTTAAATAACAGTCACATATTTTTTTCTCTGTAAACTCTTGATTTCTAGAGCTATGTGAAGCATCTGGAATTAAGTTGAAAAAACTTTGAGATTGGCTAATTTTAATGTCGAATCATATTTAAACTAGATGGTGATTTCTTTTGTTGTAGTTCAAGGAATCGTCAAGGCTGCTTTGTTTTCCCACAGGAAACTTTGCAAATTAGTAAACAATGTCATTAAAACAAATATCTTTTTAAAATAATGTCTTACCAGATCAGAAGCCAGCTTTGATAGTCAGGAAAGTAAATTTCTCTTGCCAACTGTTCCAGTGCTTAATTTGCCTTATAATTAAAATATGTTTCCTTACATTTAATCTACACTTTCTCCACCACACACTCAACTATTTTTTATTTTTCTCATTTTAGCTAATAATAATAATAATTACTGTCATTCCTCTGTGGTAGACATTAATGGTAGTTTAGGGAAATTTTGTCATAATAGCATGTCACTGTTCTCTATCCAGTGATAATTATTCTTGGTTTCTTCTCAGTCTTGAACTATGACAATATGGTTTATCTCATTCCATTTAATATACTTCTTGAAGAGATAGATTATGTTCTTAATGATTTATGAATATTCATACTGAAATTTCCTTCTGTACTCCAGATAGAATTTATGGCAGCTGATTGAAGGGCACCTTCACCTAGTTATGCCTCAGGTGAAATAATGTAGATGTGAGATAATTTTCCAAAGAGTTGACACACTTCCTGTTACTCATACATAAAGGTCTGAATACAAAACTTTTGTTTTAAAGATAGCTAAGTTTAGTTTAGTCAGATAAAGATCTCAACAAGGAATATCTTGAATAATGTTGATATATCTTCCTGCCCCATGGAATAGCAATAATATTTAGTGCTTTGTACTTAAGATTCAGTCTATTTTCTCTTTTCCAAAAAGGCACTGGCATACCCAAAATAATGGAAGTCAAACTGGAATGGAAGAGCAAGAAGTAAAATATCTAGCATTTATATCCCCCTTATTCCTCTCTGATATGAGAGAATTTCATACGAGTTTTAAAAAGATATCTTTTTATTAACACATAATCTTGATTTATATTTCTACCAGGCTCAAGGAATTCTTCCATTTTGCAACATGGTCAAGTATTGCCGGTATGCAGTATGATTTTAAAAAATTGGGAATGATAAAACACAAACCCCTCCAAAATGATTCTGGATTTTAACAGAATCACACTTGGGGAAATTAATTCATGGAATTTTCATTAATTCCTACTGGAATTATTTTCCAGGGATGTTGATTGGTAGTACATGTCCTTTCTGAACTCTTCTGGTCATACTGTTAAAAGAGCACAATCTTCTTGCCAGTAAGTTATAATCAATTGGCAAAAAGATGTCATTAAACACATATATCAAACAATGAATGGACAGACTGCGTAAAATTGATAATTTCCAAATGACATTTATATACAAATCTCATTAGTTTCACCAGGAATCAGAACGTGTTTTTTTTCTTCTTCTTTTTTTTCCCTTCGACAGTGTAAAATTGTGGGTCTCGTTTTGGGGTGAACCTCCAGAAGTGCCTGGAAAGTACTGCCTTTTGGAAGAATCAGAAATTCTCTTCCAGCTTTGCTTAAGTTAAGGAATATGTCTCCTCTCTTCCGCTCATTAAAGCCAAAGAGAGGGGAGCTGTAACTCTCACCTCGGAAGGTACCATTTTGTTTTGCTTTACTCTATACGTCTCACCAAACAGCCCCCACCGGGTTTGCAAACCCTTTGCGCTGATTCCTACAGTTGCTGCATTTGGTTCAGTCTTACTTTTGTGACAGGACAAGAAGTGAGAGAGAATAAATGGCTTTTGAATGAGTATAACTTTTATTTCAATTAATTAATAAAA
The DNA here is from genome assembly GCA_029593785.1 of Cabassous unicinctus. Lineage (NCBI taxonomy): Eukaryota > Metazoa > Chordata > Mammalia > Cingulata > Chlamyphoridae > Cabassous > Cabassous unicinctus. The sequence goes on along the minus strand of JAQZBX010071925.1, from coordinate 7,743 downwards.
AATAATGCAATTAATATAAAAGAGAAGGTGAATTTCAAAAGTCTGAAAGCAATATTGGGTTTAATTATTAAGGTCTGTGAAAACATGAAATCCATTTTTATATAAAAAAGTGTAGATAAATATCATTCTATACATACTGTCTCACACTAATATTTCAATGGCAGACTGCAGATCTTGATCTCCTCTTCAATTAGGTTTTTGTTTTTTTTTTGGTAAAGATTTTTATTTATTTATTTATTTACTTTATCCATTCTAACCCCCCACCCCCCTCACCCCCATTTTTGCTGTTTTGTGTCCATTCGCTGGGCAATTCTCTATGTCTGTTTCCTGCCCTCTCTTCTCATCCTTCTCCTCCTGTCTTCACCAAGATTCGATCATGGGAAACTCTGACGTGGGAGAGAGGCGTTCTGCCACCTGTGCCACCTCAGTTCCTGGTTTTTCAGTGCGTCTCGTCTTGGCTCTCCCTTGTGTCACTCTCCTGTTATGTCATCATCTTGCTGCGTGGCTCAGTGAGGCCTGGCGGCACACCCGCTCGTGGGGCCTGGCGGCCCGCGTGCACCTTCTATATATATTTTTATTTTACCGGGAGGTCCTGGGGATCGAACCCAGTTCCCGCCATATGGCAGACGGATGCCCAACCATTTGAGCCACATCCGCCTCCCTCAGTTAGGTTTTGTGTTGAAACTGTTAGGGGGAAGTTGGTGAGGAATGGCATTCTTCCTGAATGCTCTGCTTCTTTTTCATTTGAATAACCCACAGCAGGTACAGAATATGCATGAGATGAAGGGTTTATTCAGTGTCTGATGTCAGACTATATGGAATCCTAAGAAAAACAGTTTTTTATTTAATAACTTCTAAATTTACAATCAGAAGCTTTTAATGGATGTCCAGCTTGGCTTATGGATTTCCTAAAGTTTCAGAACAGAAAAAGGATACCAAGTTTCTTTCATTGTAAACATGGCAAGCACAGACTTTTTGAATTCTGTAAAGTATGGAAGTAATAGGGCAATAAATTACTACTAAGTAGCTGGATTGAAAAAAATAACAAACAAAACTAAACCCTGCATTGCGGAATCCTACTGTGATCTTTTCTTCCTTTTTTCTTTTTGAATAATATATGTGCAATCATTCTCCCCAGAACTATCACAGCTTGAGTTGAAATAATCGCTCTAATTTGTATGGGAAAAAAAAAAAGAAAGAAAAAGCACCCTCATTTGTGCTGATAAAATGCAACTCATGGCACCTCCAATCCTGCAGTTTTAATGTGACTCAAAAAGCTGTCTGCCATAAAGGAATGTATTAGAGATGCTAAAAGCTGAAGCCATTTCATTTTTGTTAAGTCTTGGAACAATTTAGCTGATGGGGGTAAAACGTGCACTAGATTTTCTGATAAGTGGTTTGCTATTCACTGAAATTTTACTTTCCAGAAACTCTATTTTATGAAGACTCGTCAGTGCATGGAGTAGGCCTTAGCATCTGGCACTAGGTGTTGGATGTAATTGCAATTTGCATGCAACTTGTAAATGGCAACAAAAGTCATCAGATGATAGCAAATAAAGGAGCTGGTTGGTTTGATGAAAATAAAACATTTCCAGGTAGTTTCATTGATTTTAGGCTGTTCAATGCATACTCATAGAAGTGTGTTTTATTTTCATGGCACTAAAATTCACCCTAAACGCTGGACCAAAAGCTTAGACAAATGCAGGATTTAAATTTCTCAAAGGATTTTTGACATGCATTACCCTTATCTTCCCAGAGCCCTCTAAGTCAGTTAGGACACAGATCTTCAAGCTTTGAAAAACGGTGGTGATGGTAGCAGAATATTGTGAATCTAATTAGTAACCCTTGAAAGTGCTTACAATGGGAGCTTTTGTGTTGTATATATGCTACCACGATAAATTTTGTTTAAAATCATGATAAAAATCAAATTATATATATTTTAAAAAGTCAAGTGGAAACAACATCTCAGTAAGGCCTATCCTGTTCTGACAATCCCAATTCAATCATTTATATTTCAACTCTCTCCCTCCACTGGTATATCCCATCTCTCTTAACTCACTGATTTCCCGCCATGCCCTCTTATCTCCTCATCCCATATAATTTATCTACTTTTAGGCATGTTGTTGATTCTCTGTCTTGCCCACAAGAAGGTATACTCCATAGGGCAGGGGCTTTTATCTTTTTGTTCCCCACTTCCCAGAACAGTGGTAACTGGTGCTCAATAAACAGTCATTGAGTGAGGGAATGAATTGTTATGTGGTCATGGACCAGAAGGGCTCAGGCTGTTAATCCTGAAAGGGGGGTGGTGGTCTGGGGTCAGGGGGTCACAGAGAAACCCCAGAGCAGTGGATTTGGAGTGAAAAAGAAACCCCAAGGGAAAGGCTTGCTCAATTCCTAGGCCCGAGAGAAGAGGCCACTGAGGTCTGATTGTGGCCAGAATCTCAGCCAGGCTGCAGTGGACACACAGAAGGGCTCTCCGTGGAACAGAGCCCCGCCCCTGCCTGCAAGGCCCTGCCCTTTGGGAATCTCTGGGGATTATTTAGTGAGAGACATCCCCTCACACCACGAGAGGGTGCTCTACCAGAGAACTCCCGAGTCAGTCTCTTGTCTCAAGTTCTGCCATTGACCAGCTGTGTGATTGATGGCAGGTAGGTAAACTTCTCCATGACTGCAGTTCCCAGAACATTCCTTTGCGTCATCTCATCTGTGGGAAGAAAGCAGGGTTGGAATTATTTCCAATTAAGAGTGAGAGAATTTGAACATGTCCCTAAAGGCCCTGTACCCCAGCGACCCACTCTGACTGTGAATTCAGCCTGCTCTGTGTGACAACTGCTGTGGTTGCATGTTCCCTGCCCGGTAAGAGCCAAACTTGACTTTCAACATGGGATCTTCCCTTAGAGACGTTCGGAAATACCCCAATAGTTAAAAGTAGCTTTTTTGTTTTGTTTGATTACAAACTTTGTTTTTAAAAACTAGCCAAAAAGAAAAGCATAACAAAATGCAAATATTTGAGAGACATTTGAGAGACATCATGATTAACATTTTGGTGACATACACAAAAAACGTTCAGATTAGACTATATTATACAATTCTATATTCTGGCTCTTTTTAAAGTATGTTTTTATTTAAGTTTTTTTTTAAAGGTATTTTTCAATCAAACCACTTCTCCATTAAGCGCAACTGTTAGGCTGTCAGTCTTGTTGCTCTGGTGGAGGCAACATTGTCTTTTTCTCTGGCTGCTTTCAGTTTTCCTTTTGACTTTGACTTGCCTTTAGCATTAGGTGAGTTCTTTTTTCTCTATTCTGCATGCACCTTAAAGTGTTTGTTGACTCTCTCACGTGATATCCTTTGCTCTCTTTTCAGATATTTCTCTTCCTTCATCTCTCCCTCCTCTGACTCCAGGACTCCAAATTGAACGTGTTAGAACTTTTCTGGGCTTGTCATCATTTTGTATTTCAAAGCTTCATTCTGGAGCTTAGATGAGGAGGATATACCTTGTGGTCCACAGACCGCACTATGAAAACTGTTCTTTTATGGTGTTACCCTTCAAAATTCCACCAGCTCTTCCTTCTTAATGGGTTCTCAGGCCTGATTGTTTTTGTTCTTAGGTCCATGAGTCTTTATAGCATGATGGTCACCTTCTCAGTCTCTCTGCAGCTTCCTCTACAATGGGTAGATTGCCTATGAAAAATCTAAAAGCCAAGGTTTTCTTCCCTTTTTGAGCTTCAACTACATAATTTCTCACCAACTCACTTGCTCTACTTTGCATTCACACATAAGTTTTAAATATTTTGTGTAGTTTTCCCTGTTTTTGTTTGTTTGTTTGCTTTTAGGAAGAGTTGTTCAATTTTCCTGATCTGCTAATACTGGAAGCAGATCTCCCTCTACCTCATTTTGGGCAAGTTTTTTCCTATCATCTTTAATGCAAGACTAACCAGAAAGTTAACATGTGATTATTTAAAAATATTTTATTTAGACGTTTAAATTATGCTTAACTATACTTAGGGAACTTTTATTCCGGACATTTGTGCAATGAAGCGTGTGCATTATCTCCATGGTGAAATTTTTCAGTGAATAAAAAGCCATGATTTAATGTCATATATTTGGCAATTCCCGAGATCTGCTGAAAGTACAAAACAAACAAGCAAACACCCTTGAATATTTAACACCTGTGAAGATGGCATAGGGTTTATAGAATGTGATGTTTCCTCTTCCTATTTGAATAAAACTTCCAAAATAAGGTGGACTATCTAGTAATTAATCAGGAGTTGTTCAGATGCATACCAATACCTTCCCTAGCTAAGCTGTACTTTTATTTCTTAGGGCATGAATGCCTCTGAGATTCTGATGAGATCTCTGAATTCTTTCTTAACAACAAAATGACACATATAACCTGACATTAGTTAATGTAATTTCAGGGACTCAGACAATAAGGCCTATCCATGTACCCCAGTTTAAAAGTGCATAATCAAGTTTGAATACTCTGGGAAAAATCATTTTTCATCTAAATTCTTCAAATATTTTCATTTGTTTAGTTGGAAGAGTCTGTGAATGTGTAAGCACATACCCTTTGTGTTCATATATCGAGTAAGCAATGCTTGAATTTCTTTCACCTTGATGCTGTAAATTCAGTCAATTTACATGAAAACAGCTAACCAGAAACTCATTTTCATAAACTAGGAAAAGCAAAATGAATCCCTGAGTCTATCTATATTCATTTAAGGCTGTAATTTTTAAATTATGCACATGCATATTCGATACTGAAAATATATAATTTATTGCAAAACTTTAAAAAATGTCATTCCTAAGGGGTTTTTCTGGCTTCATATATCATCTTACATCACCACTACTTCATACCACTTTATATGACTAGTGTCTACCTTTACAGAACACAGGAAAGGTTAAATAAAAAAAAAAAAGATTTTTTAGCATTGCTGTATTTCATTACTTTGTGCATTCATTTGAAGATGTTTCCCTGCTGAGAAGCAACTTAAAATGGAAAATTTTCTATATCCAGCAAAAACAGATAAGTCCTCTTTAAATCAGTTTCCGTCACAGGGCCTAAAATAGTAGGAAAGTGGTGCCCCAATATAATTTATACAGTTTTTTTTTTTTTTCACTTTTAGTTTTTCTTTCCAGATTGCAAGAGGTTCGAATTAATTGTGGGAAGATGGCAGAGCAAGAAGCTCCAGGAACCAGTTCCCTGACGGGCAGAAACCGTCCAAATCTACTGTTTAGAAACTCCAGAGTCCGGGCGAAACTGTAGAGCATACAAGGAAGGTCAGGACAAAGAGGCTGGTCAACCCTGGTAGACATCAGCAAATTACCGTCACGCAGTGCCCCCTCTCGCGGCAGGCAGCTGCCCCCACCCCCCGTATAGCTGGCTGGTGCCAGAAAGGGGCACAAAATTCCACTTCCCCAAGACCTGGAGTGGGCCTGGGCCGTTCACTGATCATGGCTTTTTTTTTTTTCCAAAGTAGCTTCATTGAGGTATCTACACATAACAAATTGTGCATATTTAAAGTATACAGTGTGATGGCGAGTTTTGAACTGTGTACCATCACCCTGAAAACATCACTGCAATCCAGAAGCTGAAAGTATCCATCACTTCCCCTTTGTCACCATGGCTTTTAACTCTGAGGGTGCTTCCAACCTGCAGGACAGGGTAGCTGTGGAGACGTAAAGCTGGCTTGCCTTCTCAGAGCTGCCAGGACAGTGGAAGGGCTGCTTTCGCTGGAGAGGTACGAGACGAGGAGAGCCCAGCTTTGGGGATCCCTGAGAAAGCTCCTGGCATCCCCCCCACCCTCCCTCGCTCCCTCTCCAGGACTGTTGGGAAGCAGCAGGCATTCTCCTTGTGAGGCCTTGTTCCAGCTGGGAAAGACTCCCCTACTTAATCTAATTATTGCATATCATTGAGATCATACAATATTTGTCCTTTTGTATCTGGCTGATTTCACTCAACATGATGTCTTCAAGATTCGTTCAGATTGTCGTGTGTATCAGAACTTCCTTCTTTAAGAGTGAATAATATTTCCTTGTGCATATATACCACATCCATTCATCAGTTAATGAACATCTCTGTGCAATAAAATTGATGATAATAAATTAATGGAATTTTTCCATTAATAATCATAGGACCAAATCTCACAATAAAAAGATTCCAGCAACACATTCAAATAATAATTGCTAAAATAATTGCTAAATGATAGTAATAATAGTTATCAGGTTTTCAATCTAGCAATGCAAGGGTGGTAATATAAGGATACCTACAACTCAATTTTATTATAGTAAATATAAAGAGCTTGTTTCTTCTGTGGAAAAATTTAATATTAATTTTAATATAAAACCTAGTTAAATAAAGAAAAATAGGGTACATCTTCAGCATAATATAGGCATTCAATCTAAAACATGAATTCATCATGCACATTTTATAGGCTGGATAAGAAAAAAGAGTAAAGAAAACATATACTAATTTAGCATAAAATGAATTATAATTATAATATATTATTATAAAAATTATCCTATTGTATGGAAAATTTTAATTTATTATGTGACATAGAAATTATGTTACCATTATTTTGTGCAGGAATGCTTGCCACCTCATTATAGGATAAAAACTAAAACTTTCATAAAGTGGAGTTAAGGAAGCAAAATTATTAGTATCATTGGAATAAAATAGATAAAAAGTTTTATTTACATTGTAAATATCAAAATATCTGTCACATATTATGAGTTAAATGTAAATAACCAATTATAAAGAACAAATAAAATAGGGTATTATCATATATAAGAATATATTATTTATTTACCTTTGACACATTATGTGGATAAGAAAAGTAAGTATTGTAAGATCTAACTATATGCATCAGGGAAATTACTTAATATATATTTAATATAGTGTAGTAATTAAGAGGGAAGTTTATGAAAACCCCATAGAAATACATTAAGCAAATAGCAGAAGCCAAAGTAATGTGCAAGCGATTGTTATAACCGTGTGAGATATATTAAACAAAAATGCAAATAGATCTAGTATGCCATATGTTGCACAATAGCAGGTAGTTTTGTTTCTAAACATTTTATAACTAGAGTTAGATCTAAAGCTTCATCCATAGTCATACATACCCCTAACTATAATGTATTTTTTCAAGTCTATATTTACATCAACAACAAAAAACAGTAAAAGAAACCAGTTATGTAAATAGGCTTAATTATGTTTAAATTTTAATAATTTTCATTACAGAAATTATATATATTACTTGTAAAAAGGAAAATCCAAATAATACAAATAATGATAGGGATGGATGGGTGGAGGCAGGAGAGTAAGAGGGTGGAGAAATGGAGAGGAGATGGGTCTCTTCACTCAGACATTGTAGAACTGTTGGTGAATATTCTTCTGAAATGTTTTCAGTGTCTGCTTCCATGTCAATAAATATCCATTTTCCTAGGAACCATGCTTTGGATTTGATTTGATGGAAAGCCCATGATTTACTTAACTAATCTTTCACCCCTACATGATTAGTCACTTGAAGGATTGCCAATAGCTAGGGGCTGAGCATTCTTCTGGCCTGTTCCTTTACATACATTTCAGGAAAAAAAAAAATGCCACTACAAAAGATTATATAACATTCATTCATTCATTTTATATATATATATATATATGCCAAATTTATATTATGAAACTACACAAATTTCCCATAGGTCTATTTTGAGAGTGCCAAATCCCATAGTTGATAATCAATCTTT
>JAQZBX010071924.1:0-15148 GCA_029593785.1 Cabassous unicinctus | reverse complement strand
TATGAAAGTCCCAGATGGAATCTCCATCCAAAAGAAGCCTGTTTTGTCTTCACTGAAATTCTGTTGTTTAATGGAGCCACCTTCAACAACAATCCTAGCTAGATCTTCTGCATAACTTGCTGCAGCTTTTACAATAGCATTTGCTGCTTCACCTACACTGTGATGTTATAAGATGGCTTCTTTCCTTAAACGTCATGAACCAGCCTCTGTCACCTTCAAACTTTTCTTCTGCAGCTTCCTCACTGCTCTTAGCCTTCACAGAATCAAAGAGAATTAGGACCTTGCTCTGGATTTGGATTAGGTTTAAGGGGATGTTGTAGCTGGTTTGATCCTCTACCCAGAAACTAAAACTTTCTCCACATCAGCAATAAAGCTATTTCACTTTCTTATTATTTGTTTGTTCACTGGAGTAGCACTTTTAACTTCATTCAAGAACTTATCTTTTGCATTCACCATTTGTCTGTTTGGCATAAGAGGCACAGTTTCTGGCTTATCTCAGCCTTCTACATGTCTTCCTCACTAACCTTAATCATTGCTAACTTTTGATTTAAGATGAGACAGGGGACGCATCCTTTCACTTCAACACTTAGCTGTCAGTGTAGGGCTGTTAATTAGCCTAATTTCAATATTGTTATGTTTCAGGGAAAAGGGAGGTGCAAGGAGATGGAAAGTCACTGATTAACTGAGCTGTGATAGGTTTAGGGTAAAGATTTATGCTTAAAAATAGAGTTTGGGTTTGGATTAGGTTTAGTATTAAGATTATGTTTAAGTTTAGGGTTAGTGTTAAGGTTAGAGTTTGGTTTAGTTTTGTATTTGGTTATGGTTAGGTCCGCATTACAGTTAGAATTAGAGACAGTAAATGGTTGGGGTTAGTTTTAGGTTAGGGATAATGTTGTTTGTTTAGACTAGGGTTAATCTGAAAAATTTCTCTTCATTGGTTTTAAGGGCAGGGGTTGGGGATGGTTCTTATGGGTCTTCAGAAGTGAACCACTTCTGAAGGGAGATATGAAGAGTCAATATTTTCAAAGCCATACATCCTTGCTCAGTCTCAGGATCTTATTCTGTCCCAATTAGGGCTATGACTGACTTACTAGACTTGTTAGGATTGACAGTTCTGCCTTTCCTGGCCCTATGCTCTTTTAGAATTTAACGTCTGGGCCTGATCTTCAGGTGGTCTGCCCTCTGGTTCCAGGAGATGAGAGTGCCTTTATCTAGCAATAAAGGGGCCCATTATTCTTTCAATTGGTGATTACCTATCCTTGGTCTTTCAATATCTTTCTCTAATGCTTTGAATTAACTCATTCCCCTGCATCTCTGAGGCCTTAGATGTTGCACTCTGTAGCACACTCCCTTCTTCTGGCACCCCTTCCCAGTTCCCGCCTGATGAAAGGTGACACTTGTACTGCTACTGCACAAGGGATTGTCAGTGCTGCACATTCCACTAGTGAGGGGCCATAATGACCAGCCAGGTGATGCAGCTCCAAAATCTCATTTTAATGTCTGCTTCCTGGGACAAGCCCACCACTCTACCAACTATTGTAGGTCAGGTTCCTCCCCAGTCTCAGACTCTGAGGTTTGCCTGTAGGGGGATTTTGGGAGGGCTTTCAGGAGCTGCATCTGAGAGAGAGTTAGGGAAGAAGGATTAGGTGAAGGGAGACGTTCAATTGCAGGCAGCTGCAACAAAACCACTGCTGAACAAGTCTCTAGGGAGGACTTTCAGAGATGTTCTGAGGAACCAGGTTGTGCTTCCTACTCTGGCATCACCTATTATTATGCTTGGGAGGCCCCTGAGGACAGGGCATCAATTTATGTGAAGCATTTCCCTTTGCCCTTCCCAAGTCAATTCCTGGGGAGGGACTCCACAGGGAGCCCATACTCCAAGCAGCTGGGGAAATGAGTGTGTTCATCTTGAATGGGGATCTGTGCAGTGTACAATGACATTCCCTAGTTAAGGTGACCAAGAAAAACTGGGACAGATGGATAGCCCTGGAGGTGGGAATTTCAGTGAAAGCAAACTAAGACAGTTGGTCATATTTGTTAACATATTTAGTAACATACTAAAAGGAGAAACAAATTTGCCAACTATAATTTTCTCAATAATGCTGATTATAAATTAGTAGAATATGCACAAATAGTGAAGATGCTGGGCCACTGGAAGAACATCCAAACAGTAGTTTAACTATCAAAGGCTGCTAGACTATTTGTGACAGTATTTGATTTTTACTTTTTAGTGAGAGAGTCATTGAAGGGGAATAAGCACATCTCTTAAGTCACATCTCTGACATAAAAACTGCAAAGAAGTTGTTCAAATAAAGGTCGCTACAAATAGCGGAAATGATCCAGTAAGAAAAACTAGAAATATATAGACACCAGGTGAAATAGGAACACTACCAGAATTATCTGGGGATGTTATTGAAAATGCAGAGTCCCCCAGAAGAAACACTGACTTGGGTGGGGGGCCAAATCACTGGGAGCTGCCTTTTTAAGAGGCCCCACAGGGGATTCTGTTGCATGAGACCCAAGACCACTGAGAAACACTGCAGTGTTTCTATCATCCACTTTCCTTTAACCCATCTATCAATCACCAGTTATATATTTAACCTTCTGAAAATTCTGGTTGCCCGATAAAATACAGGGCACCCATTAAAGTTGAAATTCAGATAAACAACTAATAACATTTTTTTATAACTATGTGCCATGAGAACATAAATATATGCAAACAATAACCAAAAAATGGTGGGAGTAGCTATACTAATATCAGACAAAATAGAATTTAAATGAAAAAACATTGTAAGAGACAAAGAAGGACACTATATATTAATAAAGGGATAATCTATCAAGAAGAAAGAACAATCATAAACATTTATGCACCTAACCAGGGTGCCCCAAAATGCATGAGGAAAACATGGGAAAAATTAAGTGGAGAAATAGATGCCTTTACAATTATTATTGGGGACTTCAGTACACCATTATAGCCCTTATACAGAACTTCTCAACAGATGATCAATAAAGAAACAGACATTGAATAATATGTTGGAGCATCTAGACATATACAGAACATTATACCCAAATACAGTGGGATATACATTCTTCTCGAGCACACATGGATCATTCTCCAGGATAGACCACATGCTAGGGTACAGAACAACTCTCAAGAAAATCAGCAAGATTGAAATTATACAAGGTAATTTCTTTGACCACAATGAAATGAAGTTGAAAATCAGTAAGAGGCAGAGAACCAGATTAGGCACAAAGATATGGAAGTTAAACAGCACACTGTTAGACAATCAGTGGGTTGAGGAAATTGCAAAAGAAATTAGTAAATACCTTGAAACATATGAAAATAACAACACAACATATCAAAATCTATGGGATACAGCAAAAAGAGTGCTGAGAGGGAAATTCATAGCCATAAATGCCTATTTTAAAATTGAAGAGCTAAAATCAAACAACGAACTGTGCAATTGGAGGAATTAGAAAAGGAGCAACAAAATAACCCAAAAGCAAGCAGAAAGAAGGAAATAGCAAAGATTAGAGCAGAGCTAAATGAAATTGAAAATAAGAAAACACTAGAAAATTTTAACAAAACAAAAAGCTAGTTCTTTGAGAAGATTAATATAATCAACAAACCCTTGGGTAGACTAACAAAGAAAAAAAAAGAGAGAAAAGAAGCAAAGACATAAAAAAAAAAAGAAATGAGGAAGGGGGTGTCATCACTGACCCCACAGAAATAAAGATTATCATAAGAGGATACTTTGAAAAATTGTATGCCAACAAGATGGATAACTTAAAAGAACTGGACAAATTTCTAGAAGCACACAAGCAGCCTACATTGATGAAAGAATAAATTGAACTCAACAGACCAGTCACAAGTAACAAGATTGAATCTGTCATCAAAAACCTCCCAACTAAGAAGGTCCATGGACCAGATGGCTTCACAGGAGAATTCTATCAATCACTCAAGAAAGAACTAATACCAATCCTGCTTAAATTCATCCAAAATATAGAAGTGGAGGGAACATTGCCTTATTCATTCTTTGATGCTAACATCACGCTAATACCAAAGCCAGATAAAGATGCCAAAATAAAGGAAAGCTATAGACCAATCTCTCTAATGAACCTAGATGTTAAAATCCTCAACAAATTACTTGCTAATCATATTAAACAACACATTAAATGACTTATACATCATGATCAAGTAGTTTTCATCCCTGGTATGCAAAGATAGGTCAGTATAAGAAAATTAATCAATGTAATACACCACATGAACAGTTCAAAAAAAAATCACAGAATCATTCCGATTGATGCAGAAAAGGCATTTGACAAAATACAGCACCCTTTCCTGATAAAACCCCATAAAAGATAGAAATAGTAGGAAATTTCCACAACATGATAAAAGGTATATATGAAAAATCCACAGTTAACGTCACATTCAATCATAAAATGCTAAAAGCTTTCCTTCTAAGATTTCCAACAAGACAAGGATGCCCACTGTCAGAGCTCTTTATTTAAATTGTGTTAGAAGTACTTGTTCAAGCACTTAGCCAAAAAAAGATATAAAAGACATACAAATTGGAAAGGAAAAGTAATAATTTCATTGTTTGCAGATGACATTATCCTATAAATAGAAAACCCTGAGAAATCAACAACAAAGCTTCTAGAGCTGATAATTTCATTAAAGTGGCAGAATATAAAATCAATGCACAAAAATAAGTAGCATTTCTATACACCAGTAATGTGCAATCTGAGGATGAAGTAAAAAAAAATTTCATTTTAAAAAAGCATCTAAATGAATCAAATACCTAGGAATAAACTTAAATAAAGATGTAAAGGACTTGTACACAGAAAACTACCCAGCATTGTTAAAGGATATCAAAGAAGACCTAAATAAATGGAAGGCTAGTCCTTGATCATGGATAAGAAGACTTAACATCATAAAGATGTGTAAACTACCAAACCTGATTTACAGATTTAACATAATCCCAATAAAATTTACTAAAGCAGTTTTTACTAAATTGAAAAGCTAATTATGAAACTTATTTGGAAGGGCAAGGGGACTCAAATAGCCAAAGACATGTTGAAAAAGAAAAATGAAATTAGAGGAATCACTCTACCTGATTTTAAAACATACTTCAAAGCTACAGTGATAAAAAACTTCATGGTATTGGCACAAGGATAGCCGTACTATCAATGAAACAGAACTGAGAGTTCTGATTTAGATCCTTGCATATATGGCCAACTGATATTAGACAAGGCCACCAAGCCCACTCAAATGGGAAAGAATAACCTCTTTACCAAATGGTGCTTGGAGAACTGGATAAACATATCCAAAAGAATGAGAGAGGATCACCATCTTATGCCTTATAGAAAAATTAACTCAAGATGGATCAAATGTCTAAATAAAAGCTAATACCATAAAGATCCTGAAAGATAATGTAAAGAAGCATCTAGGAGATCTTGTAGTAGGAAATGGTTTCATATACTTTAAACCTAAAGCACGAGCAATGAAAGAAAGAAGTAGATAAATGGGACTGTCTCAAAATTAAAACTTTTGTGCTTCAAATGAGTTTGTCAAGAAAATGAAAAGGCAGCTTATACAATAGGAAGAAATGTTTGGGAACCATCTGTCATATAGGGGCTAATATCCAGCCTATATAAAGAAATTCTACATCTTGAAAATAAAAAGACAACACATTTAAAAATGAGCAAGTGATTTGAATAGACAGTTCTCCAAAGAAGAAATATAAATGGCTAAAAAGCACATGAAAAGATGCTCAACATCACTAGCTATTAGGGAAATGCAAATCAAAACTACAATAAGATATAATCTTACCCCCATTAGAGTGTGTCTATTTAAAAAAAACAGAGGAATAGAAGTGTTGGAGAGGATGTAGAGTAATGAGAACACTTATATACTGCTGGTGGGAATGTAGAATGGTGCAGCCATTATGGATGACAGTTTGGTGGTTTCTCAGGAAGCTAAATAGAGAACTGCCATATGATCCAGCAATCCCACTGCTGGGTATATATCTGGAAGAATTGAAAGCAGGGACATGAACAGATATAGGAACACCAAAGTTCATAGCAGCTTTATTCAATATTGCCAAAACTTGGGAGCAACCCAAATGCCCATCAACAGATGAATGGATAAGCAAACTCTGGTGTGTGTGTGTGTGTGTGTGTGTGTGTGTGTGTGTGTGTATACACACAATTGAATATTACTTAGCTGTGAAAAGGAATGAACTATTAACACATGAGTTAACATGGATGAATCTTGAAGACCTCGTGTTGACTGAAGTAAGCCAGGCACTGAAGGACAAATAATACATGACCTCACTGATATGAATTAAGCAAATTTAGCAGACTAACAGAACTAGAGTCTGGAAGATAGGTTTACAGGAGACAGAAAGTGAGTAGAGGGTAGTGTGTTGGTGTCCATATGGGCAAAATCTATGATAAGGTGAGAGAGTGTAGTTGTGCAGTGGATGAGCATGACAGTGGTGTAGTGATGTGAATGGGTTTGGCAGTGCTGGTCTCTGAGGGGGCATAGTTTGGGGGGTTGGGTTGGCTTTTCCATGGAACTGGGGGGGAGGGTCAGAGGAAGGAGCAGATGAACTCTGGGGCTTTGGAGGTCTGTGCTTAAAACTACAATGTTGGGAATGTTCTTTTGGCAAATGTAGAAGGGGAGGGTTACTGGTGTAGGGTGTTGAATGTGGGGGGTACATGGAACAGGGCACACCTTGGGCAGGCTTCTATGGAATATGTAAGTGCTCATTTTGTCATAGTGTGTTATATCAGTGGGTGGAGACCCACACAATAATCAAGAAAATATCAAACTCCCATCCTGGGGCATCCTCCTGTGTTCTCAATTAGAGGGACAAGAATCTCCCAAGAACATAGGCAATGCCTAAAAAATACGAAACAGACCAATATGTCAAGACCTCAATATTAATGCAAGTAACTACCATTATTATTCTTCAAAAATTGAAATTTAGTAGTTTTCATAGGTTCCGAGGGGAGGGGTAGTGAAGAATAGAATAGATGGACTGTAGGGCATATTTAGGGCATTAGAATTATTCAGCATGATCTTACGATAACAGATACAGGGCACTTCAAATTTTGTCAAAACCTATAAAGGTTTATGATCCAAATTGTATACCATAAAGTAAGCCATTGACAATGGATAGTAGCAATGCTTCAATAATTGTACATCAATTATAACAAATGTATCATCTGCATGTAAAATGTTATTAATAAGGGAGAGGGGAAAGGGGGAAGGCATTGGTTATATGGGAATCACCTATATTCCCCATGTATCTTTCTGTATCTTAAAGCTTCTTTGAGGATAAAATGAAAAAAATAAGACACCAGAGGAATATGTGGAAGAAAATGTCCCTATATACACAAGACAACAGATCTTACACTGATGAAAGACGCAATGTCTAAAACAATTTTTTTATTTCAATTTTTAAAATTTTTGTTGCATTTTTTGGTTATTTTAAAAATTATTTGATTTTATTATTACATTTATTTGGTTATTTTGTTGGCTTCATTTTTGGATCACAAAAGGGTCACAACATTGGTGGGGGAGGATCACTGGTGTGGGGTCAGTGATCTGGAGAGGGATGGGAATGGATTCACCTGGGGCATGCCTCTCAGGCATATGAATATGTTGAAGTGATCATAGGACATTGTCTCAGTGGGTGGAGATCCACACAATAACCAAAAGAATGTTGAATTCCCATCCTGAGGAGCTCTGCTACAATCTCTAATAGGACAACAAGAATCCCCTGAGAGAAAGGGCAGTGCCTAGTGTAGGAAAACAGACCATTATGTGGGGCTTTTGGTATTAATGATTGTACTTATGAACCTTTTCTTGTGAAGTTGAAACTTAGCCTAATTTTATACACTGCTTAATTTTATACACTCCTGAAAGCCTCCTTATTGCTAAGATGTGGCCTCTTTCTACGCCAAACTCAGCATACAAATGCATTACATTTCCTCCAGTGTGGAATATGACTCCTGGGGATGAGCCTCTCTGGCACTGAGGGATTATTACCAAGCACCAACTAGCAGTGCATCTGGAAAAAGACCTTGACCAAAAGGAGAAAATGATAAATACAAATGAGTTTTTATAGCTAAGAAATTTTGAAGTGATTCAGGAGGTCATTCCAGAGG
Organism: Cabassous unicinctus; assembly: GCA_029593785.1. Classification (NCBI taxonomy): domain Eukaryota; kingdom Metazoa; phylum Chordata; class Mammalia; order Cingulata; family Chlamyphoridae; genus Cabassous; species Cabassous unicinctus. The sequence goes on along the minus strand of JAQZBX010071924.1, from coordinate 6,970 downwards.
TTATGCTTACACAAGTTTCAGCAGGATCTCATTGACTGCAACCATAAACAGTGCCTCAAACAGCAGGGCTCCTGAGGGTTCTAGAGATATCCAGAAACTATAAGCAGAGCACACACTCAGAGATTTGCCACCGTGTCAGTGGGCCTTACTTTGGAATTTATGCTACTCAGTGTAACAGAGTTAGACTCATTTATAGGTTCTCTACACATGGCTCTTCTTCCCCTTTTAATTGGACCTATAAATAGCATTTTACTTGATAACTCTATGTCCCAGAGACTTAAATATTTGGTCTGACCATGTGCCACTTGATCACTGAATATCAGCAGAGTTGTAACACCTACTCTATAGTTCATTGTTCTAACCCAGGACAACTAACAATTAAATGATGATGGACAATGTGCATTCCAAGGAAAAGAGAGTGTCTGCAATTGAAAGCATGATAGTTCCATCCATCTGCCACATGGGATCTATGCTCCCTCTCAATTAGAAGCAGAGTGGGTATCACCATCTCACCATCCTAAAATCCTTAAGATTGGGGAGATAAAAATGGACTAAAGTAGATTTATTGCTATTCTGCTACAGATTTATTATTATTCTTTCAATGGAAGAACTTTTATTATTGATATAAAGGCAGTGGCCAACAGAGATTCTGAAGGATAGGAGAGCAAAAATTGGGTCTAATATGGGGCCATTTTCAGGACATTGGATTTGTCCTACATGACATTGCAATGTGGATAGAGGCCATAGTGTATTTTTTCATAAATTGTACAGGACAGAGCATAAAGTATAATGTAAACTGTAGTCTATGGCTTGTAGCAATGCTTCAATATGAGCCCATCAATTGTAACAAAATGCACAACACTAATGAAGAATGTTTTTAATGTGGGAAAGTGTGGGAAAGGGAGGGAGTGGGGCATATGGGAATCCTTTATTTTTAATGTAACATTTATGTAATCTAAACCTTCTTTAAAAAAATATATGGCATATATTGTAACATTATAAAATTATAACATGAACAATAATAACATCGTTAAATTAAATTTATATAAAATAATACACACAAGAATATAGCAAGATATAAAATAAATAATAATAATTAATATTTTCTTTACATTTAATTGGGCATCTGGTAATTTTTTCTAAATCAGACAACCCTCCTAGTGAAGTAATATGCAAACATATGAAAAATAGAAAGAATACTAAAATAATCCCATATGTAACTATTATACTTCTTGGACAATTATCAACATTTTGTATAAATTACTTTAAAGTTAATTTCTCTACCTATCATATGCTTCAAGCTCTGGACATAAAGAAAGAAATTGTGCCCTTAATTAGCTTATTGTCAACTTGGAGAAACAATACAAAAAGTCATCAATTAACTAGTGAAAAAGTGAGTGACAGAGGGGCTGATGTTGACTGTAAATTTCACAGGACTTTGGGAAAGGGTGGGTCAGTGTTGACTGCTGTGGTATTGGGTGAGATAAGCTCAGAGTTGAGACCACATTTGTTCTGGTAAAATTTGTATGATAAAGAAGAGAAGACTGGGCATTCCAGGAAGTGTAGCCATCATAACTAGGTTTTATTCACTCCATTTCTCTCTCCATTTGAAATCACCCATCCCCTGTGATTTACATTGTAATCTTCAGGGCCTAGGGCAGTTGTCCCCCATCAGACTATTATACATCAAGCACTACTGCAAATGACACAGAAATGATGAGTTCTTGAATGTGTCAGTGCAATAGGTGTTCAACAGTCTCTTGGGGGCTTGTTAATTAGCTTCTGGACTATGCTGAATTTAAGCTGATTGGGGAGTTGCTAAGTATTTCTTTGATTAAAAGTAGGCCTTGGGAGATTTATAAATTGATAAGAGAAAAAAATTCTATTCAGTTGGACAGCTTTATAATAATGCTTATGCAAATCTATGGACACTTGAGTTTAAAGGCAAATGTCAAATTAAGGAAAATACAGGATGATGCTATATTTCATCTCCTGAATTGAACTGAACATTTAAAATGGTCTATTTTCTATATGAGTGCTGGTTTAGTTTGTTAAAATCTGCTATGAACAATATACCAGAAGTGGGTTGGCTTTATTTTATTCAGTCAAAAGCTTACAATTCTGAGGCTGTGAAAATGTCCAAACCAAGGCATCAGAGATGTTGTCTCACTTAGGTTCAGTTGCTGATTATCCTGGACTTCTGCCATGTGGCAAGTCACATGGAGGCATCTACTTCTCTTCTGGGTCTCATTGCTTCAGGTTCTGGCAACTCTGTCTATGGTTTCCTCTCTCCTGTCTTCCTTGTCTCCAATTCTGTGGCCTTTCCTCTGTGTCTCTGCTCTTTGTCCTCTGTTTAAAGGACTCCAGCAAGAGGACCAAGATGGAGGACATCTCACTAAAGTAATCCAATCAAAGCACACCCTCACAACTGAATCCAATCCAATCAAAGGGTCCTGTACTCATAGGAATGAATTTACTACAAGAACATCTTTTCTGGGATTAACAAAAAGACTCAAACTGTCACAAGTGCCAACACAAAATATAGAGTCTTATGTACTTAATATGTTTTCACTTTTTAGTTCCTGAGAACTTTAAATGCAATGTCAAACTCAAAGATGCAACTTAAAAATATTTCATTGAAATATAATATAGAAACTCAAGAAACATTAAATGATCATTACCTTCAGTAACTTCCCACACCCTTTCTTCCAGTCACCAGCTCCCCTGCAAGAGTAACCACTAGCATGACTTTAAACAGCATGGAATAGTTTTGCCTTGTTTTGTACTTTATATAAACAGAATCATATGGTAAGTACTCTCTTTTGTGTCTGACTGCTTTCATTCAACATTGCATTTGTGAGATTCCAGGGGTACTCATTTTTAAATAACTTTGTTATTACACAATTAATATATACTCAACATTAAAAATTTGTAAACATGTATTTTTTCAAACAAATATCCTAAACCAATTCAAGGAGTTGAAGGAAAATACGACTAAAGAGACAAAGGATATTAAGACGAGTGAGCAAAAAGAAGAATTTGAAAGCTTAATCAGAAAAATAACAACTTATGGGAATGAAAGACACAATGGAAGGGATTAACACTACATTAGAGGCATACAACCGCAAATTTAAAATGACAGAATAATGAAAAAGCAAATTAGAAGACAGAAAATCTGAACTTGAAAAGATAGAACAAAGAGAAAAGATTGGAAAATTTTGAGTAGGGGCTCAGGGAAATGCATAATAGCAAAATGCACACTAGCATATGCATCAAGAAGGAGAAGAGAAAGGAAAAGAGGCAGAAAGAGTATTTGAGAAGACGAAAGACATGAAAACCCACATCCAAGAAATAAAACACACCCCAAACAGAATATATCTGAATAGACCTATTCCAAGACACATACTTATCAAAATGTCAAATGCCAAAGGTAAAGAGAATTCTGAAAACAGCAAGAAAAAATCAATCCATCACATACAAAGGGTGTTCAATAAAACCTAGTGCAGTTTTCTCTTCAGAAACCATGGGGGGGTGAAGGCAGTAGTATGATATAATTAAGAAAATTAGAGCAAAAACTACCAGCCAAGAATTCTTTATCCAACAAAATTGTCCTTCAAAGATGAGGGTGAGTTTAAAGTTTTCACAGGTAAACAAAAACTGAGAGAGTTCCTTAACCAGAGGCTGGCTGTACAAGACAGACAAAATAAGATATGACCGATAAAAGTCAAAAGATAAAATGGTTGAAGTAAAGAATGCCTTTACAGTAATAACAATGAATGTTAATGGATTAAACTCTGCAATCAAAACACAAGCTGACAGAATGGAAAAAAAAAAATGAGCCATCTATATGCTATCTACAAGGAACCCACCTTAGATCCAAGGACAAAAACAGGCTGAAAGTGAAAGGTTGGAAAAAGATATTCCACACAAATAGTAACCAAAAAAGACCAGGTGTAGCTATACCAATATTAGGCAAAGCAGACTTAAAATGGAAAATTTTCATTTTTGTCTAAATTTGTTTTAGAAATAAAGAAGGACATTATATATTAATAAAAAGGATAAGTCACCAAGAAGAAAGAGCAATCATAAATATTTATGCACCTAACAAAAGTGTCCCAAAATGCAGGATGCAAACACTGGCAAAACTGAAGGAAGAAATAGATATTTCTACAATAATATTTTTAGACTTCTGTAGAGCACTCACATCAACAGATACAAAAGCTAGACAGATGATCAATAAGGAAACAGAGAATTTGAACAATTATGATAAACAAACTAGACCCAACAGATTTACAGAACATTGAACCTCAAATAAGCAGGATATACATTCTTCTCAAGTGCTCACGTATCTTTCTCCAGGATAACCCAATGTTGGTTCACAAAACAGATCTCAATACATTTAAAAATACTGAAATTATACAAAGCAATTTCTCTGATCATAACTGAATGAAACTGGAAGTAAATGATAGGCAGAAAATGAGAAAATCTGCAAATATTTTTTGGCTAAAACACACACATAAACAATAAGTGGGTCAAAGGAAAAAATTGCAAGAGAAATCAGTAAACATCTTAAGATGAATGAAAACAAGAACCCAACATAAAAAAACTTATGGGATGCATGAAAGGGAAATTTATAGCCCTTAATGCATATATTAAAAAGGAAGAAAAATCTAAAATCAAAGGTTTAGTTATGTCTGACTTTAGAGGAGAGACAGAAATGGTCTGGAAAAAAATCAATGTTAAGACCATGAATAGAAGCTGCAGCTTCTGCTGTCAGTGCCCTTTCCCAACCCCATGAGTAGATGCTTTTGAATTCTCTGACTTTGGGCTGGTGGCTACAGATGGAGGGCACTGCAAGAATCCACCTCCCAAGGAAATGGGAGAAAGGGATGCAGCCTAAGGTCAATTCAGGTTTGGCTGACAAAATTGGTTTGCTGTGTCCCATGAGCACTTCCAGGTCAGGTGGGGCCATGTCACTGATTGCCTAGGGAGCCAGTGTGGGACTAAAGAGATCTGACCCTCTCAGTCACTTTCCCTACTGCCTGGGACTGGTTGTTGAGGATGCAGAGGGGATTGGAATGGCTTCCTACACAGAAAAAAAGAGGGGGCTGCTGGCAAAGGTTGGAGAACAGCCTCTGAGAAAGTTTGAATTGCAAGGCTCTGAATAGCCTCCAAGCAGGGACCTGTGCCACTTTGCTGCTGGCCCTGTTGCAGCAAACACAATCTAACCAGGCTTTAAACTGAGAAGCCTGCTGAAGATCACCATCTTCTGACATAACAAGGAAGTGCATGTGAGGAAATTAAAATCAAATAAGAGAACTTGTTTCTGACCTTCACAGCCTCCCTCCCCAAGGCTCTTGGAAGTGGGTCAGCAACACATTATTGGGACCAGGACACAAATTTGAGCTACTAGCAAGGACAATCTTAAAGACCTAGAATAGGATGAACCAAGAAACAAAGAACAGCAGTAACACACCGTCCCCCACCACTAAATTCCTACAAAAGTGAAAGAAATTAAGCATCAGAGTAAACTCACCATCGTAGTCAGATGCCTAGACATCAGCAAAAAATTACAAGGCTTATTTAAAAAGTGAAAAAAAATGGCCCAAGCAAAGAAATATATCAAAGCACCAGATAAGTTATAGGATTTGAGACTACTAATCAATGAGATTCAGACAAATTTCTAAAATCAAATTAATGAGTTGAAAGACACTGAGCCTAAAGAGATAAAGGACAACAAGAATTTTTATCTGCTGCCTTGCATGGGGGTTTCCTCCCAGCCTGCAGACATGGATACCATCTATGGATTTGTGATTCATGCCATGGAGCAGTTGGTGATCCACAATTATGGCCCCAAGTATAGGAAGACTTCAAATGATTCTTTCAATAAGCCATGGTTCCTAAATGATGAGGAATATCTCAATCATCAACTTAGAAAGTACATAAGGAAAAAGGCACAATTAGATGAAGGAGGACAATTTCTTGTCAGAATCATATATGATAATTCCAAAACTGATGATTTGGTTGCTGCTGTGAGCAAAGTTCTCAATCTCAATGCTGGAGAAATCCTCCAAATGCCTGGAAAGATGTTTTTTTGTCAAGAATCTGGATATGATACAATCTGTGCATCCTAGGATCTAATGTCAGGGAATTTCTACAGAACCTTGATGCTCTGCATGACCACCTTATGACTATCTATGCAGGTATGCATGCACGTTTCTTTATGTGCACTGATGCAGAAAAGGGCAATGGACTCATTCTCCACTACTATTCAGAGAGAGAAGGCCTTCAGGATATTGTCATTGGAATCATCAAAATGGTATCTCATCAAATACATGGCTCTGAAATAAATACGAAGGTTATTCAGCAAGAAATGAAGAATGTGATCATACTCAATTTTTAATTGAAGAAAAACAGTCAAAAGAACAGGATTTTTATGAAGATCTTGATCAATTTGCAGAAAATTGTACCCAGGAATCATGAATCAGACCATATACCTTTCACAAAGCTTTTCCTTTTCACCTAATATTTGGCCAAGTCCTAGTGGTCACCAAGTGTGATAATGCCATATACAGAGTTCTCCCCAAGCTTCAGGCTGGGAATTGCAGCCTTTCATCTGTCTTCTTGTCTGGTTTGTCTTCATACTGACATTAGCATTCATGGAATCCTTTCAAATATCATTATGAATTTTGCAAGGAAGGATTGTTGGATGTAGGAAAATTAGACTATGAGGATGAACTAACTGGGACTGAGAACAGTTGCTTATGTCACAAGGGTCAAATGATCTACTTACCTGAAGTGGGCAGCATACTTTTTCTTGCTCACCAAATATGATGAACCTGGATGATGTGCTAAGGAGAAATGTATACTTGAGTGACATCCCTCTGCATGATGCCACTTGCTGTCTCATTCTTTTTGGAGAACAATTCATAGAGGAATGAAAACTGACCCAAGAACTGGAATTTCTAAC
>JAQZBX010071923.1:0-15143 GCA_029593785.1 Cabassous unicinctus | reverse complement strand
GCTGGGCTTGGCTTTGCAGGTAGCCATGGAGGTGGGGGTGGGGGCTGTGGGGGCTGGGGGTGGGGGGCAGGGGGAGGAGAGACGAGGCTGGAGTGAGTGTCCAGTGAGGGGGGAGGGGGCTGGGGCTGGAGTGGGAGGAGCCCTGGAGGAGGAGGAGGGACAGGTGGGAGAGCACTGAGGGGAGATGCACAGGGCCAGGGCCTGGTGAAGGGGCAGAGGGGAGGGGGCGGGGGAGGGAAGGGGCGGGGCCTGGGGCTGGGCGGCAGGAGGGGCCAGGCTTGGGAGGAGGCCAGGGGGCCCCTTGCAGACAGGGCATGGGCGGGCTCCCGCCACCCACGTGGCCACGCCCAGTCGCAGGGGTGAGTGCAGGATATTGAAGCTCAGAGAGATGTCCTTCGGCGTGTAGTTTGGCGGGTCGCGGGCACACGGGTGGCAGAAGGTGCACCGGGGGAGGTGGGGTCCCCTGCAGAGAGGAACCGCGCTGCAGGGCCCAGGGGGGCAGCCTCCCGAGGAGAGAAGCAGAGGCCCCTGGAGGCCGGGCCGCAGCCCAGGACCCCCGAGGGGGGGCGTGCTTTCCTGCTGCCCTGAGGCCTGCGGGCTCATCCTCCCAGCCGGGGGGCCCCGCGGACGCCCAGGACTCCCCACCGTCAGGGCCCCGGGCCAAATGTTCGGTGGCGCCATTTCACATCCGCGTGCTGCCCACGTCCGCGGAGGCACCACATTGCCCGGCTCCCTAACCTAAAGGGGCTTCTGGAAATTCCAGTAGGGGCCGGGAGCCAAGGGCAGGCAGGGCTTGCGGGCGAGTTGGAGGACAGGCCCGAGGCTCCAGAAGTGGGGCCCTCGCCTCGTGTCCCGCACCCCTCCTGTAGGGTCCCTGCTGGCTGCGAAGAGGGGGTGGTGGCACGTGCTCCAGGGGCACTGGAGGATCCAGACGGGCACGGAGTGGGAGGCTCTGGGAAGCCCGCAGGTGCCCATTGGAAGATGGTCAGGGTCCCAGGCCGGTCCCCTGCCTATCCCTCCCCCTGAGCCGGCAGGAAGCCCAGCGCCCCTGACCCCGCAGACACTTCCTAAGGGCAGCCCGAGCCTTGGGGGTGTCGTCACCTGCCAACTCTGTCGTTTGTAAATTAATAGAGTGGTTTTCAGAGCAGTTTTAGGTTTACAGAGAAACCGCGCAAAAAGTAAGGAGTGTTCCCAGGCGGCCCTCCCTGGCCCGCAGTTTCCCCTTCACCAGCACTGGCATGGCTTGTTTGGTACAAATGACGATGTGACACTGATTCGTGGCCAGTAACTGAAGCCCCTGGTCGGCCCCAGGGCTCCCTCCGTGTGCAGTTCTGTGGGTTTGGCAAATGCGCGGGGCCTGCCTCCCCCTTGCCATCCCCACGGGACAGTTTCAGGGCCCTAAAAGTGCCCCGGGCTCCCCGTGCAGCCCACTTGTCTCCCCTGAACCGCTGGTCTCCCCCCCTAGCTTTCCTTTCCTGGAATGGCAGCTGGTGGGACCCACGGCACGTGGCCTCCTCCATCTGGCTTCCTTCACCTGGCCACGCGCGTGGAGGCTTCTGCTTCCGTCTTTCTGTGACTTGCCAGCTCATTTCCTTTTATCGCTGAATAATATTCCGTCACCTGGGTGGCCACGCGGGTCTATGCACTCGCCTACGGAGGGGCGTCTCGGTGGCTTCCAGTTTGGGGCAGTTATGAATAAAGCCGCGACAGGGGCGCGTGCACGTCCGTCTATGGATAAAGCTGCTGTAGACACGTGTGCACGTCCGTTTTCGCTCACTTCCACTTCTGCCGAGCAGGACCTTCCCAGCCCCCGGCGCCCATGTGGGTGCTGGAGACGCAGGACAGACGCTTCCCGGACAGCCCTGCCCCCGAGAAGTCTCAAGAGAGCGCGGGGCTCTGCATTTGGGGAGCGTCTCCATTTCCTGGGGCTGCTGGAACATCGTAAATCTGTTCTCACCCAGTTCTGGGGTCTAGAGTCGGGAACCAAAATGTCAGCGGAGCCACGCTCCCTCTGAAGCTGGAGGGCAAGGTCTGCTCGGGGCCCCTCTCCTGGGCGCTCTCGGCAGCCTGTGGTGCTCCCCTGTCTCTCTGTGCCCCTCCCCTTCTAGCCGGCCCGGGCCGGCCCGACGCCAGCAGGACCTCATCCTAACCCGTTCCATCCGCAGTGACCCCCAAATAATGCCACACTCGGAGGACCTGGGGGCTGGGCCTTGGACACAGAGAGAAAGTGAGAAGGGCGCCTTCAAGGAGCTCTGCCTGCGCTCCCTGAGGGCTCCCCGGAGGAGGGTGCATGAGCATGAGCTGGCCAGGCAGAAAAAGGTGGAGAGTAGCCGGGAAGAGGAGCCTGGAGGGGCCTGGCCTGGGGGTTGTGGATGGGGGTGAGGGCAGGTGTAGGGGTGCAGGGAGAGCCGCACTGGGGAACTTGGGCTTTCTCCAGACAGGCGGGGTCTCGAGTGGCTGTGCTGCCTGCCCCACCCAGGGTGGACAGGGAGGGTGGAGAGGACGAGGGGCCGCGGGGTGGAGTGGGGAGCAGCGGGGTGGAGGGTAGATTAGGTGAGCAGAGGAGATGGGCTGGGTTTGAGGGGCTCTCGGCACACCTGTGGTGGGAACTGGCCGGCCTCGGGGCAGGACCAGCAGAGGTGCCTCGGGGGGCAGCAGGGAGCCAGGCCACGACCCTGCGCCCACTGGTCTCGGCACTTGGGCAGCGCGGGTGACATGCCACACAGCCCGTTGGGGCCCCAGTGCTAGAACTGTGCCTTAGTAAGGCCCCCCCAAAGTGGACTTGGAGGCAAGGACATGGGAGCAGGTGGCCGGCGGGGGAGGTGACCCCAGAAAGACAGATTGAGAAGGAGGCCACAGCCTGTCGAGGCCCCAGCCGGGAGTGCCCCCCCGAGGAGCCCTGGGAGACGGCGACGCCTGCAGCTGAGGCCTGCCAGGAGCAGCCCTGCCCTGGAAGGTGGGCTGTGAGCAGGTGGGTTATCCCTCAGCACAGTGGGGGACCCGTGGGGCGTCCCGGAGAGAGGACTGGACGGAACTTAGAGGGTTTGGGCCTTGGTGGCGGCGTGGGCTTTGGTTGGGTGATTTGGGGAGGGCCTGAGGAAGCGGGGCCCCTCCGCTTAGGATGCTGCCAGAACGCGGGGACAATTCTATGATTGGGCAGCTCGAGTCACCTTGTCTGAGGGACGCCACGTGGAGCGAGGACAAAGCCGCAGCCAGCCAGAAGTCATGGTCACTCGTTTGGCGAGAGGGGGGCTGGGCAGCTCGGGGGGCTCTGTGACCTTTTCTGCTGTGAAAGTCTTCACTGTGAGTGTCACATCGGTCCCCAGACCCCGGGCCTACCTTGGCATCGTGCCCCCAGGGCAGGGACGCTGGGTTTTTCCCCCAACTCGTGTTGGCATCTCTGCCCACAGCGGTGAAGGAAAGCCTCTGCCGAGACCTTCGAGGGGATGCTGCCTGGGTGCTGGAGGGTCTGCCCACAGCGGGCTCCGTGGAGGGTGGGGGGCTACAGTGGGGCCCCCTGGCCCGGCGGGTCCTCCCAGCGGCCGTCCTATCTGCAAGCCCCCCTTCTCCAGCTCCCACCCTCACTGTTCACTTGACCCCCACCCCTTGCCCTCCCTCCGCCCCCCAAGTCCCTGGTGCTCCCACTGTGGGCCCACAGCCCCTCACCCTGTGGCCCCACTCAGAGCCCTCCCTCCCTCTCTCGCCCTCACCCCACTCACCCCCTCAGTGGAGGCTCGTTCTCCCTTGAACCCCACACGCCGCTGGCCAAGAGTGGGGTGGGCTTCTCCTCGCCTGTCGCTGCTTCCGGGCCTTGTCCCACCTTCCTTGGGGTCTCAGGCCCACGGCCCCTTCCCCACTGCTGCCGCCCCGCCTCTGCCCATGCCCCCTCCCTCCCTGAAGGGCTCCTGGCTCCCAGGCCCGCTTGGCTCTATTCTCAGGGGTGTCACTGCACCCCCGAATCCACAGTTCCTGGATTTCAGCTTGTCCACGGAGCACGCGGACTCTGTGTCACACCACTGAGCGCTGATGGCGCACGCAGGCCCCACATCACACCGCTGACCGCAGGCCTGTCCGAGCGGCCCCCTCCCTGCCCCCAGAGCCTGGGCACCTTTCTCCCCTCCAGCCGGGCCTCCTCCCGTCTTCACCCGTGACCTTCCTGCTTGTGACTCCTGAGAAAAGAGAAGGCACTGGAAGGGGGCAGCCTCTGCCCGTCTTCCGTCCCCCACTCTTCGCCCGCCTGAGACCGCGTGGTCGCAGCCTCCACCTCTGCTCCGTCTCCCCTCCCTGGCCCTCCTCCTGGGGGGCCCCCGTGCAAACGTCCTTCCTGTTTGCCTACATAAATCTCCGCACATCAAAACCCTTCCTTGGCTTCGAAGGGGACTGTGGCAAAGGTTTCAGAGCTCTTACAGCCTGCCAGGCCCTTCCGTGCTCACCTCCACCTGTGCGGCACGTCCATGACCAGCCCCGTGCTGCAGATGGGGAACCTGAGGCCCGGAGGCCCAGAGCCAAGGTCCCCTCACTGGGATTTGACTGGGGGTGCCACCTCCAACTGGTGTGGAAACTGTCCAGCTTCTGCCCCACTGCCAGACTCATTAACTGCAAAGCTCCTTGAAGACATGGCAGGAGCTCGCTGCTGCCCCCTTCACCTTCTGTCCCCCTTGAGCTCCCTCCACCAGCTCCTCGCGAGGCCCACAGGAAGCCTGCCTGGCCAGGCCTAGCAGCCCCTCTTCCTCCCCAGCTGCCTCGGCCTCTCGCTGCACCCACCAGGACACTCGCTCCTCTCTGAATGGCCCTGCTGGTGGGGGGACCCCCGCCGGCCCCCCTGCCTCCCATCTCACTCGCTGGCTCCTCCTCTTCCCCCCACCTCCTAATGTGGGGCCAGGCCTTGGTCCTTCCCCCCTTGGTGGCTCACTGACCCTCTGCCCACAGAGGGTCCCACACTGACCACTCCAGCGCTGGCCGCCCCGGGCGGCCTCCAGCCCTGGTGTCAGCTTCCCCCTGCACCCCTCCCCCACATCCAGCAAGGATCTCAAAGAGACTGCGCCCAAACCCTCGCGGCTCCCCCAAACCCGCTTCTCCCCAGCCTTCCCAGCTCAGCATGGCATCGCCTGCTGCTGACACCAGAAGTCTGGAGTCTCCTTTGCTCTGCCCTTCCTCTCACACCCCCACTGAGCCAGAACCCAGTTCTTGGCGCTCGTGGATTTGAAGGGAGCGCCAGGGGGATTTGCTGATGGGTTGGGCGTGGGCTCTGAGACAAGTGCCGGCAGCGACCATCGGGGGAGGCTGTGGCGGAGTGTGGGCACCTGGCGCCCAGGAGCTCTGGCTCCATCACCTCTAGCCTGAGACGCCAGCTAGGGCTCTAGGCGGATGGCAGTGGCGAGGGGCCCCGGGGAGGGCTGGGCTGGAGGCAGACCTGTCGGGGATCTCAGGGTGGGGATGTACTGAAGGCAGAGAAGTGAGGGGCTCCCAGGGAGCAAGCCCCGAGTGGGGTCGGGGAGCCCCCCAGGGTAGCCGCACACGTGGGCTCTGCCAGGACGGACACGCGGTGCCCAGCGGTGCAGCCTGTTCCGCTCACGTGTCCTTTCACCCAATCCTAGGAGGCGGGCACTCTTCACCCGGGGCATCATCGACGTTCAGGCACAAAGCGCCTGCTGTTGCCACGGGGCGAGCAGCCCCCGAACCCACGTCACATCCAGGGCCCTTCCCGCCATTGAACTTCACGGGGAAAAGGGCGAGAGCAGAGGCTTCCAGCCCGGTCACCCCTGGCAGGGAGATGGGTGTGAGCAAGCAGGAGGACCCGCTGGGCTGTCTGATCTCTCTGTGGGTCCGGCCCTGTCTCCTGATCTGGGGGTCTCAGGAGAGGCCTTCCTGAAATGTCCCCCATGTCCCACCTTCTCACCCAAGCGCTGCCCTAGTCTAAGTCGGCTGCTCGAGGGCCGGCTCTTTCTGGGCTTCCAGGAGAAATGAGACGGCTATGGGCTGATACAGGTTCGCAGCTTTGTGTCATTCAGGTGAGGCCTGAGGCTGCAGGTGTGGCTACCTGGGGGTGCAGGTGTGCACATCCTGCAGGGTGAGTATGCACGTGGCCTGTGGGTGTGTGGGAGGGTGCAGGGGAGCGTGCACATGTGGCATCTCCCAGGTCACAGATCCAAAGGCAAGAGGCCGTCGGCATTCTAAGTGCCTCTTTTCTCAAAAAGACCAGCTCTCGCCCCAGCTCAGCACTGGCTGCAGAGAGCCATGGAGTTCCCAGCACCGCAAAGCTCAGCTCACCTGGACCGGCTAACCAGAACCCTGGCTCTCCCGGATGTCAGGACGTCGGGGGTCCACAGGCACGCAGGAGCCTATCTGCCCTCCCCTCCTGGATGCATTCTTCAGACTCACAGTGGAGCAGGATCCCAGCCCCCTCTCCTGAGATCAGCTGTGCCTGGCAAGGGCTGGGGCCAGAGCCTTCGCTGGGAGGTGAGAACCAGAGAAAACCATTTCCTTTGGCCTCACTTTTCATAGCAGTAAAATCAGGTTAAAATTCATTCCTCAGGCAGCCGTGATGGGGGAGGATTTGGGTCAGGCTGTTCAACTGGTTCCCGATCGCCTGCCAAGGAGTCAGGGGCCCCGCCGGGGTCCGTGGAAGGAGGCCACAGTCCATTCGTGATGCCTGCCACGTGCATGGGTGAGGCAGGGCGGTCTGAGCGTGGGGATGGGGGGCTGTCTGGTATTGGTGACCCCTCCCATCACTCCACTCCTCCCCGCCTTCCATGCCTCAGTGCCCTTTCACACGCTGTCCTCCCACCTAGGGCCCCTTGTCCTTCATCTCCTCACCCTCCCTCCGCCTGGTGACCCTAACGCATCCTTCATCTGTTGCACGTGTCCTCTCCCAGGTGCTGCCGCCTCACCCGCCCCTCCCAGGCAGACACCCCCACTGCCAGGTCTCCCACTGCACTGTCTGGCTGCCGGGCCTGCTCCTCCAGCCCGCCTGGTGAGGGACCCTGATGATACATCGCAGGGCCCAGCACCCCTGAGGAGCCCAGCGTCAAGCAGGGGCTCAGGGCCTGTGGGCTGGATGGAACCGAGCACGTGTCCTCCTGCCCCCAAGCAAGGGGGAAATGTCTGGGCTGGGGCTGGGGCCTGGCAAAGGGGAGAGGGGCCTATAACCCTACCCCTTCCAGCTGAGCAACGTGGGCCTTTCGGTGCATAGAGAAGGGAGCGCTTGGCTCGTGCTCCAGCTGCTCTCCTCTCAAAATCAGCTTTTCCAGGATTGTCAGGACAGGGCACAGCTGGGACCCCTGGCACACCTCGGCACTGCCCCTGCTGCGCACGGCAGCCTCCACTTCCTGAAGGCACTGCCGGCAAATACCACGCTCCTGGGAACACATCTCTGCGATACTTAGCAAAAAGCAGACAGACTGGCATTAGCGTCCTCTCCCCAACTACTCCAACCAACTCGAGGAGCAGGTGACCAGAGAGATGCTTGAGGGACAAGAGCGGTTAGCCGCTTGGGATCACAGTGGCTCTCCCGACTCCGCTCCCATGCCCTCTGTGCTGGGTTGAGTCATGGGCCCCACAAAGCCATTCTCAAGTCCTATCACGCCCTGTGGGTGGGAAGGAGCTCCAAAGAGCCTATGTAGATGAGGCCAAACTGAATCAGGGTGGGCGTAGGCTGCTGTGACTCGAGTCCTTATAAGAGAAGGAAGTTTGGACATGGAGGTAGAAGCCATAGGAGGGGACGGAAGGAGAAAGACAGCCCCGTGACGGAGGCAGAGAGCGATTGCTGGCAGCAGGCACCAGACGCTGCAGACTTCAGAGAAAGCACGGCCTGCCGCACCCTGAGGCTGGACCTGCAGCCTCCAGTCTGTGTGCCAGTAGCTTCCTGTTCTGATTTTTGTTTGTTTGTTTTTTAGGAGGTACCAGGGATTGAACCTAGGATCTCGTGCATGTGAAGCAGGTGCTCAACCACTTGAGCTACATCCGCTTCCCCTTCCTGTTCTTTAGCCAACCAGCCCGTGCGGTTTTGTTATAGCAGCCCTGGCAAACTGAGACACCCTCCAAGCTAAGGGACAGGGGATCTCAGAGACATCCTGTAAGCTTTCTGGGGGGCCTCAAAGGAGGGGGACTAGCTTATCACTCCCCACCTGGTCAGCACCATGAGTGTGCCTAGGAGAGCTGGACTGAGTCATCACAAATTGTCATGTTATTTCTAACCATTTTTAAAAACAATGTCAGACAAAGTAGATTTCAGAGAAAAGAATATTAAAAAGTGTATTAGTCAGGGTTCTCTATGGAAACAGAACTGACAGGAGACATCTGTAAATAGTATTAGAGTATATAAAATTCTCTTACATGCCTGTAGGGATGCACAAGTCCATATTCCATAAGGCAGGCTAGTTCCCAGGAGATGCTGGCTACCTGGAGTAGAGATGGGGACTCTCTCCCTGAGTGCTGAAATCACTTCTCCATTTAAGGCCTTCAACTGATTGGATGACGTCGCTCATTGCTGAAGGCAATGTCCTCCGTTGATTGTAGATGTAACCAGCCATCTATGCGATCAACTCACTGGTGATTAAAGTCCATGAAAAGCCCCTGTATTGCAGTTAGCCCAGTGCTTGCGAGACCAGACAGCTGGGCACCATTTCCTGGCCAATTTGACACACGAGCCTAACCACTACAAAAGGAGATAAAAAGAGTCATTTCATGAAGGCATGGGATAAATTCAGCAAGAGGACATAATCCTCAACATCTGTGGACCAATAACAGAACTTCAAAATAAGTAAAACTAAAATGGATAGAACTTAATGGAAAAATAGAAAATTCACAACAATGGTAAAAATGTCAATACCTTTTTCTCAATAATTGATAGACCAACTAGATAGATGATCAGTAAGGAGATAAAAGTCTTGATCAAGCAACTTGGCCTAAATGATATTATAGAAAACTCCACCCAACAACAGCAGAACACACATTTTTTTTCATACAGAGCAATTACCAAGATAGATGATATTCTGGGTCATAAAACAAATATCAACAACTTAAAAATTATAGCAATCATACAGTGTATGTTCTCTGACCACAATGGATTTAAATCAGAAATCCATAATAGAAAGATACTTGAGAAATCCTACAGTATTTGAGAACTAAACAACACACTTCTAAGTAACCCATGGATTAAAGAAAATCTCAAAAGGGAAATTAGAAAGTATTTTGAACTGAATGAAAATAAAAAACATATAAAAAGTTGTGGGATGTTGGTAAAGTAGGGCTTAGAGGGAAACTTATAGCCTTACATGCCTAGATTAGAAAGGAAGGAAGGTCTCAAGTCAATGGTCTCAGCTTCCACTTTAGGAAACTAAGAAAACAAGAGCAAGTTAAACCCAAGGTGATCAGAAAAAAGGAAATGATGGTCAGAGCCAAAGTCAATGGAATAGAAAATGTAAAACAGAAAATAGAAAAAATCAATGAAACCAAAAGCTAGTTCTTTGAGAAGTTCAATGAAATTGATAAACTTCTAGCAGATAGATCAGGCAAAAAAGAGAGAAGACAAAATTAATTTCAGAAATGAAAGAAGTGGCATCACTACAGATCTTACAGATATTGAAAGGATAGTAAGGGAATATTATGAACAACTTTTGCCAGTATATTTGACAACTTAAATGGGCTGGACACATTATTCAAAAACTACCAAAGCTTACTCAAGAAGAAATAGATAACCTGAATAGCCCTATATCTATAAGAAATTGAATTTGTAATTAAAAACCTTCCCACAAAGAAAACTGTGTGCCCAGATGGCTTTACCAATGTTTGAATTATACCAAATATTTAAATAAGAAATAATACCAAATCTATACAAACTCTTCCAGGAAATAGAAGAGAACCCTTCTCAACCCATTTTAGGAGGCCAGTATTTTCCTGACACCAAAGCCACATAAAGATGTTTCAAGAAAAGATAACTACAGAACAGTATCCCTCGTGAGCAGAGATGTAAAAAAATTCTCTAACAAATTTTTAATAAATTGAACACAATAATATACAAATAGGATAATATATCATGCCCAAGTGGGTTTTATCTCAGGAATGCAAGATTGGTTTAACATTTGACAATCAATCAATGTGATTCACCGTATTAACAGACTATTTAAAAAAACACATCATCATCTTGATAGAGGCAGAAAAGGCATTTGACAAAATCCTACATCTGTTCCTGACAAAAACTCTTAGCAAATTAGAAACAGAATGGAATTTCTTCCACCTGTAACATCTATGAAAAGCCTACAGCTAGTATGATACTAGCTGTAATGGTGAAAGACTGAATGCTTTCCCCCTAAGATCAAGAACAAGCAGAGATGTCTTCTCTCATTACTGTCAATTTTTAACAAAAAAATTGTGATTTTTGTTGTTTTAACCAAAATGGCTTGCTACTCCCCTGGAGCTCCACCCCCACCTTCTCAGGAGGAGCTTTTCTGAGACGCCCCACACCCTCTGCAGCTGGTTGTGCCTTTGAGCTCTGACTCCAGGTCCAGGTCTAGCCACCACCCTTGGCTTCCTTGGATACCCCTAACTTGTCTTGGATTTCCACCAGCATCACATTCCTGGCCCTTATATTAAATTTATTAATCATTTCTGGATACTTTAGAGTCGCTTCCTGAACTAGCTTGTGAGATCCTTAAAGGCAGATCTGTTTGCAGAACTGGTAATTACTGATATTGAAAGTTACAGGGGGTCATTGAATCCTTGGGCAAGCTACCCCTTGCCTAGTGAAGTCACAGTGATGCTCACGGACTTTGAGATCCAGGAGGGTTCCTGGCTGCTGTGTGGAGGGACCCTGGGCAGGGAGTCTGAGGAACAGGTTACAGCCCTGATCCTCCAGGAGCTGCAGCCTGTGGAGGAGACAGGAGTGGGGACGTGCATACATCACAGACCACCAACAGCCACAGTGCAAAGGAGATGACAAAGTGATGCAGACGCTCAGAGCAGGAAGATGTTTCTTCCCCTGGGAGAATTCGATAGCACTTCCTAGAAGGGGCAGTGTTCACGCTGCCCTGGGAGGGAGCCGTGATTTCCGCCGGTGGAGGTCCACGTGGGAAGGACATTCTACGAGGAGGGAGCTGTGCTTGGCAGAGAGCCATGCAGAGGAAAGTGTAGCCCAGCCTGGCCCCATTCCAGGAAGTGGGCCCAGAGGGCTGCTCACCAGGGCTGTCCCACCACACCCAGGAGCCGGTGTGGCACGGTGGATACCAGCAGCGTTCAGATCCCAATGTGGCCACTAGCTTTACTGTTCAAAATATTCACTGTCCAATTACACTCCCCCACTCTGCTGAACTCAGGAATGGAGATGTGACTTGATTTGGCCAAAGAAAGGTGGGAAAAGGTGACTTGCCTTACTTTGGTGCAGAAACTCAAAAATTCTCTGTGTTGCTCTCTCTGTCCCTTCAACCTGTGGTCTGGAATGAAGATGACAGACATGGAGCTTGAGACAGAAGAAAATTTTTATTGCCTTATGTTATTGGGATTAGGGGGATTGTTTGTTTCAGCAGCATAATTTAGCCTCGGCTGACTGATACACTTGGCCTCATTTGTTACATAAGCAAGCTATGGCTCAGTTTTCTCAACAGTAAAATGCAAGTAATTATAGAACCTACCTGAAGGGATGATTGTGAGGATTAAGACTTCTTATATGGAAACCACTAAGAATGGTGCCTTGCATGAAGTAAACACTGTACAACAGTTTGGTAACTATCTACATAAGACCTCTGTCTCAGTTTGCTAAGTGGGTCACCCTAGTGGAGATACCCACCTACAAAATAATGTTCCAAACTGCAGTCCCACAGAGCACTCCTTTTTAAGATGCCAAAGGATGTGCCATGAAAAATGTGTCTGTGTTCAATAATTTTGAAAATTCTGGGTGAAACCAAATTAAACCGTTTTATTGCCAAACTTATCAGAGCCTTTAATATGCTAATGAACCCTTCAATTTCCAAGAGACTATTTACCCAAATATTTTGGCCAACCGTGTGTTTGTGTGTGTGTGTGTGTGAAGGAGAGAGAGAGAGAGAGGAGTTCTGTGGAACAAGTCCCGGGCAGCGGGGGCGTGGGGGGGGGGTAGTGGCTGTGTTTGAAGGCAGAAGGCAGAAGGGGGCAAATAGCCGTGGTGGAGAGAGAGGAAGTCTGCAAATGGGGACCCCTGGACCACTTCCCAAGAAATTCCACAGGGAAGGAGGGAGAGAAGAGGTGGTAGCTTGGGAGGGCAGCAGGGACAAGGAGCAGATGTTTTCAGATTGGGAAGATCTGAGCCCGTTTGGGGGTGACAGCAAGGTGTGCTGGAGTGACTAGGGAGGTGTGGGGGGGAGGCGTGGGGAGGCGGGGGGAGCGGCAGGAGGGGCATCTAAGTCAGGATGGAGAATACAGGGGCCGGGGTGGCAGATGTGCCAGGCTCGGTGAGGCAGGGGGCCGCGGAGTGGTGGTGGGTGGGCAGGGCAGGGACCCCCACCTTGGGTGCTGGTCCACCTTCTGTGCCGGAGCTCGAGGCCAGCTGGTGCTCCGAGGTCTGGAGCTCAGGTAGTGGCTAATTGGATCTGAGAGTTTGGTGTGGCTGTTTACAGAAAGCTTTTAGTCCCTAGGATGGGTTGGAAATTGGATTTCGGGCTCCTGGCTTGGAGATGCTCCTGATTTCTAATTCTCGTCCTGCCTGCGTGCGGAGGGCTCAGGCAGCTTCCTCCGTTTGGGGCAGATTATAAATTATGCTTCCATTTCATACCCGGCTCAGCCCAGATCAATGCCAGGGGCTCAAGTTGTCCAGCATCTCTTGTCTCTAGACAAATCCATTTGCTTCCGTGAGCCCCTGGGCTGTAGCCTGGCCCCCTCCTGGCGGTAATTGGAGAACGTTCCTGATAGGATTGCCGAGTCTTGGGCTGTGGTCCTGGCTGTGCTCATAGGTCCCTGGGGTTCCCCACAGGTCAGGCCTTCGGGACGCAGGTGACAGGTGGGGTGCTTGAAAGCATGACGATGCCTTTGTGGATCACCCGTTAATGTTTGTCTTTACAGAAGTGCGTAGCCTTGACAAGATGGCTGCGGTGCACCGGGGGAGCTTGGAGAGTAGTCGAGCGTTAGAGGAGACTGGTGGACTTGCCATTGAGAGGGCTGTTCCCTTCCTCTCACTGCAAAGCCTGAGAAGCACTGCTTCCTTCAGGAAGCCCTCCGTGATTTCTCTGTCCCTGGTCTTGCCCCATCTGGGCAGACCCTGGACTCGGACACAGCTTCCTTGGAGTGCGAGAGTCTCACTGGGGTGGCTGTGCCCCCCTCCCCGGTGGAGACCCCCTCCTGTCTCTCCCAGTCCTTACGTTTCCCAGCATGCCGTCCTGCACTGGAAGATGCTCAGCCAGTGCGTGCAGATGCTCCTGCTGGCATTGGAGCCGAGAAAGGCGGGGAGGGAGACATCTGGTGACAGCGGGGGTTTGAAGGAATGGGGGAAGATCTAGACCCCCTGTGCTGAGGGCTCCCCAGCTTCCATGAGAACCTTCCGACTCCTATCACTCTACTGGGAAAGGGGGGAGCGGAGGCTTGGGGAGGGAGGAGAGCTGATGATGGCTATTGTTTGGCAGCAGCAGGACAGGATCCCATGCTCAAGGGACACCAAAGGGGCCTCCAGAGCCCCCCACTGTGCTCCAGGGAGCCCGGCTAGACTTCAGCCCCCGTCCACTCATCCATCTGGGTGGACAGACAACCAACTGGACTGGCCCGGGCTCACCAGCAACCCCACCTAGCAGGTGCAAACACAGGTCCATCGTGGATAGTGACAAAGCTCAGGTGGCAGAGTCGTGGCAGAGACCTCTGGCTCCAGGACCTCTCCTGTGCCGCGGTGGAGGCTGGTTCCCCCAGACCCACGCCAGGCAGGCCAGCGAGGACAGCACTCTGCCATGGCCTGCAACTGGCAATTAGGCAAATGTGAAATGATGCTGTTAACGTGCCTGGTCTTCCTTGGTGAGCAGAGCTTGAGCAATTGAATTTGGGGACTCGTTTGGATTGCCTCTCTGACCTCAGGCTCCTCCTCTGCTGAATGGGGGTTCAGGCTACATCTCACAGGGTGGCAAAGCATTTGTGATTTTGAAGTTTTGTCTGAAACCACCAAAGGGTGTGTGTGAAAGAGACAATTGCCTTTGATGATTGGCCAATTGAGTCGGCCTTCTGCTGAGCACCTACTGTGTGCTCGGAGCCCTGGGCATGAGGCCCTGTTCTCAGGGGTCTTGTGGTCTGCAGGGGAAGCAGGATGCACTGGGCTGAATCGTGTCCCCCCAGAACTCATGTCCCACCTGGGGCCTCAGAAAGTGCCATTGTTTGGAAATAGGGTCTTTACAATGTGTTTAGATTTGTTAGGACGGGGCCATCCCGCAGTAGGGGGTCCTCACTCCAGTGACTGGTGCCCGTGAAAGAGGAGGAGGCAGGACACGCAGGGAGAAGCTGATGACGAAGGAGCAGAGCCAGGGGCGAGCAGCTGTCGGCCAAGTAATGCACCACTGCAATTAGGAAGAGGCACAGGGGGGCCTCCCCTGGAGCCCCCCGACCCCTAGATTCCAGGCTTCTGGTTCCCAGAGCCATGAGCAAATGCACTGCCATGGCGTCAAGCCACTGGTTTGTGGTACTTTGTTACGGAGGCCCCAAGAGATGAAGAACATTGGAGACCACGGGAGAAGATGCCTGGAGGGCCTCCGGGTGCGACGTGGCGTGTGGCCAGTGGACGCGGTGCCTCTCGACGCGCCGTGCGGCGGTTCTCCCAGGACTTCACCTCCAGAAGGACGGTTTAGATCACTCATTCATTCAGCGAGGCCCCGGCTGCCTGCAAGCTCTGGCGGGGGCTCCCTAGGGGCTCCTGCCGTGGTCCCTGCAGGGTGGGAAATGGAAGGAGTGGACCCGCAGAGAAAGCCTGTGCCTCTGCGGAGGCAGCGCCCTCTGCTACCCCTGGGGGTGGCCACGCCTGCTGGCTCAATCCCAGCTGCCTCCGTGGGCCTGCGGGCTCGGCACCCTCGAGCAGCAGCCCCCTCCCACTGCCAGGCAGAGCTTCTGGGGCCAGGATGACTCTCCTGGGTGGGCTGGTGGCATCCACTGCTTGGGGCAGGTGGGAGGGGAGGATGAGGGGCAAGGGCGCAAGCTCAGCTTGGGGC
>JAQZBX010071921.1:0-15157 GCA_029593785.1 Cabassous unicinctus | reverse complement strand
TTTTTTTTTTTTTTTCCATTTTATTTTCAAAGAAGCTGTAGGTTACAGAAAAGTCATGTACAAATTATACAGGATTCCCCTATACCCAATATCTTCCTCCTTTTCCCATTTCCCTTATTAATAACATTTTACATTTGGATGGTACATTTGTTACAATTGATGTACAAATATTGAAGCACTGCTACTAGCCATGGTCAATGATCTACATTATGATTTACATTTTGGAACATACACTTTTATAAATTTTGATGAAATTATCATGGCCTGTATCCATCATTGCAAGATCATGTAGAACAATTCCATCACCCCCAAAATGCCCCATATTCCATATATTCTATTTTTCACTCCATTTCCCCTCAGGACCCATGGAAACCACCAAGCATCACTGCCTGGACCAGTTCATATTTACTTCCAATAACATTGAGAGCTTGACATACTGGCCTTTCCTCCCCTATTAGGCACTGCCTATGCTCTCAAGAAATTCCTATCCCTTTATTTGAAAACTTAGCAGTACTTCCCAGGATAGGAATTCCAACACATTCCTGCTCATTGTGTAGGTCTCCAATGAATGATACAACACACTATGACAGGATGAACACTCATATACTCCCTAGAAGTCTGTTCCAGGTACACCCTGTCCTGCATGCTCCCCACATTCAATACCCTAAACCAGTAACACACCCATCCTATATTAGACAAAAAAAATTTCCAACACTGTAGTCTCAACCACATACCCACAAATTCCAAGAGATCATCTACTTCCTACACCAAACCTCCCCTAGATCCATGGACAGTGCAAGCCACCCCCCAACCTAACCTCCTTATAGGCCAGCACTGTGTAACCCTATAGCATCACTGCATCACTGTCATACTCATCCACTGCACAACTACACCCTACCATGTTTTCATAGGTTTTACCCATATGGGCATTGGCTCATAACCTTCTAGTACCTGTCTCCTGTAAACATATCTTCTAGACTCTAGCTTTGTGAGTCTGCTCAAATTGCTTAATTCATATTAGTGAGGTCATGTAATAGTTGTCTTTCAGTGCCTGGCTTGTTCCACTCAACATAAGATTTTCAAGTTTCAACCATGTTATCCCATGTGTTAATACTGCTTTCCATCTTACAACTGAGGAATATTCTATTGTAAGTATATACCAGAGATTGTTTATTCATTCATCTATTGATGGACATTTGGGTTGTTTCCAACTTTGGGCAATAATGAATAATGCTGCTATGAATAGCAGTGTGCACATTTCTGCTCATGTCCCCGCTTTCAATTCTTTTGAGTATGTAGTGGGATTGCTGGTTAATATGGCACTTCTATAGTTAGCTTCCTTAGGAACCACTAGACTGTCCTCCACAATGGTTGCAACATTCTGCATTCCCACCAGCAGTAGATAAGGGTTCCCATCCTCTACATCCTGTCCAACACTTGTAATTCTCTTTTTTTTAATAGCCACCATTTTAATGGATGTAAGATGATATCTCATTGTAGTTTTGATTTTCATTTCCCTAATAGCTAGTGATGTTGAGTATCTTTTCACGTGTTTTTTTTTTAACCATTTGTATTTCTTCTTTGGAGAAGTTCCTATTCAAAATTAATGCCCGTATTTTACATGAGTTGTTTTTATTTTATTTTCGAGGTGTAGGATTTCTTTATATATGCTGGATATTAAGCCCTAATCAGGTAGACGACTTCTAAATATTTTCTACCATTGAGTAGGCTGCCTTTTCCCATTCTAGACAGACTCCTTTGAGGTGCAAATTTTTTTTTAATTTTGAGGAAGTCCCAGTTATCTATTTTTTCTTTCATTGCTCATGCTTTGGGTGTAAAGTTCATGAAATCATTTCCTAACACAAGATCTTGTAGCTGCTTCTCTAAACTATCATCCAAGATCTTTAAGGTCTTGGCTATTATATTTAGATCTTTGACCCATCTTGTGCTGATTTTTGTATAAGGTATGAAATGGTGTTCCTCTCTCAATCTTTTAGATATGAATAACCAGTTCTCCAAGCACTATTTGTTGAAGAGGCCATTCTTTCCCAGTTGAGGGGGCTTGATGGCCTTGTTGAATAACAGGTGACCATATATGTGAGGATCTATATCCAGAATTCTCAGTTCTGTTCCATTGGTCAGGATATCTATCCTTGTGCCAATACCATGCAGTATTGACCATTGTAGCTTTGTAGTAAGCTTTATAATTAAGTAGTGTGTTTCTTCCAATTTCATTTTTCTTTTTCGATATGTCTTTGGCTATTTAGGACTCCTTGCCCTTTTAAATAAGTTTTATAGTTAGCTTTTCCAATTCAGTAAAAAATGCTGTGGTAATGTTTATTGAGATTGCATTAAATTTGTAAATCAGTTTGGGTAGGATAGACATCTTAATGATGTTTAGTCTTCCTATCCATAAACAAGAAATATATTTCCATTTATTTAGTTATTTGATTTTCTTTAACAATGTTGTATAGTTTTCTGAGTAAAAATTGTTAACATCTTTAGTTAAATTTATATCTAGGTATTTGATTCTTTTAGTTGTTATTGTAAATGGAATTTTTTTTCTTGATTACCTCTTCAGAGTTTTCATTATTGGTGTACAGAAATGCTACTGATTTTGTACATTAATCTTATAACCTGCCTCTTTACTGAACTCATTTATAAGCTCTAGAAGCTTTCATGGTATAGGATCATGACATCTGCAAATAGTGAAATTTGTAATCTTTCTTTTCTATTTGGATGGTGTTTATATCTTTTTCTTACCTAAGTGCTCAGGTAAGTACTTCTAACATAATGTTAACTATTAAAGGTGAAAGTGGGCATCCTTGTCTTGTTCCAGATCTTGGAAGTTCTTCCTTGAATTACCCAGGAGGCAGTGGCTATCTGAAGTTTTAGATTTCATAAAAGTTACATAGAAACTACAAGGTATGCCCATATACCAACCCCTTGACCTCTGACATTTTCCCCAGTTAATAACATGTTACATTATTTTGGTACATTCATTATACTTGATGAACAAATATTAAAGCATTGCTATTATCTCAGGTCTATAATTTACTATAGAGTTTGAACTATTTTTTTTTTTTGAGGTACTGGTGCTGGGGACTGAACCTGGGACCTTGTATGTGGGAAGATGGTGCTCATCCACTTAGTCACATTGGCTTCCCTGAGTTTTTATTTATTTATTTATTTATTTATTTGCTTGTTGTTTGTTTTGTTTTGTTTAGAGGCACTGGGGACTGAAACCAGTACCTCCCATGTGGAAAGCAGGCCCTCAATTGCTTGTTGCACATCCACTCCCCTGGTTTACACTTTTGAATGTACAATTTTATAAGATTTGACAAACTGTATAATCACCTATATCTATATTTGCAATATCATCAGAACAATTACAATGCCCCAAAAATGCCCTATGTTCCACCTATTCTTCCCCCTCTACCACAGAACCTCTGGTAACCACTGTATTTATGTCAATGTTAAAAGTTCTTCTCTTACAACAATAATAATGAGTCTAGTTTGGTCCATGATTGTATTCCCCCCTTATGTTTGTTTATTCCTCAATCTGGAGGATTTTGTTATAGTGATTCTTGCTTTGTTTCAGAGTAAGAGGGAGTTAGATCTTGAGGGGTAAATGGAAGAAACTGTTTTGCTGGCAGTTGTAGATACTTTTGGTTTTTTGGGATGGGTGTCATCCAGGATCATCATTTTGTTTGTTGTCCTAGGAAGTCTAATTAACCAGAGGGTAGGTGGTGGCTGCACCTCTGCTAAGATTCACGGCTCAACCAGCATAAGAACCAACAAAAGACTTAAGTCTCTGGGACATATATTTAAATAGTATAGTGTTAATTACAGGTTCAAATAAAAGGGCTAGAAGAATCATGCATAGGGGAAAATAAAAATTAGTGTAAATATGTTACATTGGGGAGATAGGATAACATAAATTCCAAGGTAAGGTCCAGCAATGGGGTGCTGATTTCTTGGGGCTGTATGCTTTCCCTGTAGAGTTTGGATGTCTCTAGAACCCTTGGAAGCACCTCTGATTTGGTTTTGTTTACTGTGGCAGTTAGTGAGTTCTCCCAAGACATTAATAAATGTAATCACTGAAACACCCTCCCACTCACTTTGAAATCTTTTAGTCATAGAAACTATTTTATATTTAATATTTCCCATTTTTAGTCACATTTTTTTCCAAATACATCATTGATTGGTTTTTGGCATTAATTCCTCATTTCCAGGAAGGCTTACCCACTGTAGTCATGTCTTGTCCTGGGGGAGAATGTACTGAATTTAGTTGCTGAATTTTGGATTACAAAGAGGCCACACATAACTAGGAGGTTTTGGGGTAATAACACTTAAGCAATAGTTATTCTTAGGTTAAGTTTCAATTGTACAAGAATAATGTTCATAAGTACACAAGCAGTGATACAATAGGCTTGGCCTATTGGTCTGTTTTCTTTTTATTAAGGCTGGCCTATATGCTGTATAGATTCTTACCATTCTAATTTACAAGGCAGGAGGATACCCCGAGATGCTTATTTAATATTTTGTTGATTATTGTGGTTTTCTACACCCATTGAGATAATACCCTATGACAACTTGAACACACTCATATTGCATAAAGTGATGTCCCAGATCTACCTTTCCTAACACACACCCTCATCACCAACACTTGCCACTGGGGCCCATCCACTGACATAGATGCCAAAAGAACACTCCCACAATTGAATTATCAACCACAGTCCAAAACTCCCTAGAGTTCACCTGTTCCTTCATCAAGCCCTCCCTCCAGCTCCATGGTTGACCTAAGTCATCCTCCCAATAGTGCTCTCATTCCCACTCCAACACCATCAACCCCACTCATACCACTGCATCCCCATCTACTCCCTTTACTGCCAAACTGCCACCCCATCACTTATCATAGATTCTGCCCAGATTGAGAATTGACTCACCCCTCTCTACTACTCCTTTTCTGTCTCCTGGTACCCTATCTCCCAGGCATTGCCTTCAAGAGCCTGTTCAATATCCTTAGTTCATATCAGTGAAATCATAGAGTTTTTGCCCTTTATTGACTGGCTCACTTCAATCATGATAAGGTCTAAAAGGTTTCATCTATATTGTCACATGTAGCAATAATTCATTGCATCTTACAGATTTCTATGTTGCATTTTATCAATTCATTCATTGCTAGAAACTTGAGTTGCTTCCAACTTTTGGAAATTGTAAATAATGCCACGATGAACATTGGTATGCATATGTCTGTTCACATCCCTGCTTTCAATTCTTCTGGGTATATTCCTAGTAATGGGATTGCCAGATCATATGTCAATCTTGAGGAACTGCCAAACTGTCCTCTGCAGTGGCTACAACATTCTACATTCCTACCTACAGTGGATGGGTGCTCCTATTCCTCCACATCCTCTCCAAAACTTGTAGTTTTGTTTTTTAATAGTATCCAGTCTAGAGGCTGTAATATGGTACTTCAGTGTAGGTTTTTATTTTTATTTATTTTTATTTTTTTTGAGATTTATTTACTTTTACCCATTTTTACCACACCCCCATTTTTGCTGCTTTTGTGTCCATTCGCTGGGCAATTCTCAGTGTCTGTTTATTGCCCTCTCTTCTCCTCTTTCTCCTCCTGTCTTCACTGGGATTTGATCCTCAGAACCTCTAATGTGGTAGAGAAGCATCCTACCACCTGTGTTACCTTAGTTCTTATTTTTTTGTTGTGTCTCATCTTGGCTCTCCCTTGCATTATTCTCTTGTTATGTCATCATGTTGCTGCGTGACTCGGTGGGGCATGATGCTACACCAGCTTGTGGGGCCTGATAGTGTACCCACATGTGGAGCCTGGGGGGCTCAACCATGCATCGGGCCTGTGGGGCTCACACGCTTGTGGGACCTGACAGTGTACCCGTGCACAGAGCCTGGCGGCATGTGTGCCTTCTATATTTTTCTTTTTTTAATTTTTCCCAGAAGGTCCGAGGAATCAAACCCAGATCCCTCTATATGGGAGATGGACGCCCAATCATTTGAGTCACATCCACCCCCCTGCTATATCTCCTAAGGTTGACCAAAGTTGTCTAAAGATATAGTCATTTCCCATACAGGATGGTCATATAATAAATCAGGTGTGGTTTATCATCAGCATTCTAAAAATTACACCTAGGGAGAAAAACTAGGTCTGGGGACACATGCATGGTTTCTAATATAGCAAATGTTTATCCTACCCTGATTATCACAAAATCAGGACAGCGAGAATATTTGCATCCAATGCAATTTTGATTTGAATTTCTTTAACAGCCAGTGATGTTGAACATCTCTTCATGTGTTATTTTAGCCATATGTAATTCTTCTTTGGAAAAGTCTCTATTGCCTGTTTTTAAATGAGTTGTTTGCCTTTTTTATTATTGAGATACAAGCTTTCTTTATATATGGTAGATATTAGATGGTTATTAGATAAGTGGTGTGGTAGTTTGAAATTATATGATTAATAAACAAAACAAATAAATATTATTGTTTAAACTAATCCACTGATTCACTTCTTTGGATGTGAGACCTATTGGAGTAGATTAAGTCACTGAGGTGTGCCTCCAGTTGAGTTTTCCTGAGATACAGAAAAAGGAAACCAGTATATTTGATTCTTCAATGTGAGAGAGAGAGGACTGAAGTAAAACAGAAGCCCCCAAGAGGACCAAAGAGGTTGACACTACAGAGAAGCTCAAGAAGAGAGCAGTGCTTTTATATGTCTGATAGCTAACAGCTGAACTTGGGAAGAGAGCAGAACATCCAAGAATGATACAGGAGGGTTGGAAAGAGACAAGTCCTATGCCTGTTTGTTTACAGCTGATCTACAAGAAGTGGTAGATTCTGGAGGAGAAGGCAGAGACCTCTACATAGATTGGCAGCAATATTGCGTCATCATGTGGCAACAATGCCAGGATCAACAGTAGCTAACTTTGGTGAGAAAGCATCTCTAATGGTGCCTCAATTTTGGACTTTTCATGGCCTTGGATCTGTAAGCTTTTAACCCAAATCCATACCCTTTAAAAAAAATGCATCCCTCTGAGGTACTTTGCATCACCCGCTTATTAGCAATCTAAAACAGAAATTTGTACCAGAAGAGTGGAATTGTGTTGCAGTAATTACTAAAAGTGCTGGAAAAGTTTTATAAAGCTGTAAGAAGTATTTTTTAGAGGAATTGTGAGATGCTTGATAGAAAATGCTCAGATTTTTTTGAAGAGACTCCTTGTAGGAATAAGGACACTAAAGTTATTTCCAGAGAGACCTTAGAAAGAAATGATTAAATTGTTATTGGAAACAGAGGGAAAGGCAAACCATGCTTTAAAGTTGCAGAGAACTTATCATAATTGACTCCTGATGTTAGATGGAAGGCAGAATTTGAAAATGATGAGCTTGGACATTTAGCTGAAAAAATCTCCAAAGGAAATGTAGAAAATGCAGCCTGGCTTCTCCTTGCAGGTTTTTGGAACTGTTGGAGAACATAACTGTTTCTCTCCCAATTTCTCTTTATGGTACTGCAAGTGGTTACACTATGTCTGTCTCTTCTTTGTGTATTGAAGGCAGATAAATGTGTGGTAAGTTTCACAGTTCTACATCCAGAAGGAGACTTCTGATCCAAGACAAACTGTATTCCTGTAAGTGATTTTGATTTAACTTTTTACTTAGCATTGCTACTTAAATTATTTATGATTTTCTGTTGTTTTTCATTTTAGTTTTGAATATTAAAATGTCTTTTGGGGATTTGGAAGAAGGAGTGTGGTAGTTTGAAATTATTTTAGGAATCCCAAAAATTGAAATATTGTATTTTAACCTAACCCAATCCTGTGGATGTGAGACCCATTTAGCTGGATTACATCAGTGAGTCATGACTCAGTTTGAGTCTCTGGCCGTTTGCTGTGTCTAATATAAACATATTCACACAGACAGAGAGAGATGAAAAGGAAGTCAGTATATTTGATTCATAAATGTGTGAGAGAGGGCTACAGGAAAACAGAAGCCCCAAGGGTCTCAAAGAGGCTGGGCCCACAGAGCAGTTCAAGTGGATATCAGCCCTGCTATGTGCTTGGCAGCTTACAGTTGAACTTGGGAAGAGAACAGAGGAGCTAAGACTGATATGGGATGCTCAGAAGGAGATAAGTTATATGCCTGGTCACTCACAGCTGTACTCCAAGAGAAGGTAAATTACGGAGTGGAAGGCAGAGACCTCTCCAGAGATTGGTGGTCACCTTGCTTCCTTATGTGGCTAAACTGCCCAGATCAACTGTAGTTGACTTTGGTGAGAAAGCATCTTTGATGGTGCTTAAATTTGGAGTTTTTCATGGTCTTGGAATTAAGATTTTAAACCAAATAAATACCCTTTATAAAAGCCATCCCGTTTCTGATAGTTTGCATAGGCATCTCTTTAGCAAACTAAAGCAAATGGCTTTGAAATATTTTCTCCCTTTGACAAGGCTGCCATTTCACTTCCATGACAAACTCCTTTGAAGTGGAAAAGGTTTTAATTTTGAGGCAGACCCATTTATCTATTTTATCTTTCATTGCTAGTACTTTAAGTGTAGAGTTTATGAAACTATTTCCTACTAGAAGAACGTGAAGAAGTTTCCCTGCATTATCTTCTAGGCACCTTATGTTCTTAGCTCTTATAGTAAGGTCTTTGATCCATCTTAAGTTAATTTTTGTATGAGGTGTAAGAGGTTATCCTCTTACATTCATTTTTATATGGATATCCAGTTTTCCCAGCATAATTTGTTGAAGAGACTATTCTGTTCCAGTTCACTGGGCTTGGTGGCTTTGTCAAATATAAATTAGCCATATATACATGGATGTATATCTGAAATCTCTATTCCATTCCATTAGTCAGTATGCCTATCCTTGTGCCACCAACATGCTGTTTTGACCACTGTAGTTTTACAGTATACTTTAAAGTAAGGCAGCATGATTCCTTTCCAAATAAATTTGTTAATTGGCTTTTCCAGAGCTATAAAAAATACTGTTGGTACTTACATAGGGATTGTATTGAATCTTTAAATCAATTTAGATAGGATGTACATCTTAATGATATTTAGTCTTCCAGTCCATTAACATTGGATATTTTTCCATTTATTTAGTTCTTCTTTGATTTCTTTTATCAAAGCCATCTAGTTTTCTATGTGCAAGTCCTTTACATCCTTAGTAAAGCTGAATCCTAGATATTTGATTCTTTTAGTTGCTTTTTTTTTTTACATAAATGTTATTTTATATATATATATATATATATATACATATATATACATATATATTTCAAAAGATGCTTAGATTACATAAATGTTACAGAAAAATTACAGGGATTCCCATGTTCTCCACCTCCCACACCTCCCATAACACCCCACATAAACATCTTCCATTAGTGTGGCACATCACCTGCAATGGATATACACATCCTGGGGATTTGCCACTAAGCATGGACCATAGTTCACATTGTAGACCACACTCTCTCCCACACAGTTCTGCATGTTATATGCTGATATAAAATGCCCTATATCTGTCATTGTAATGTTGCTCAGGATAATTCCCAAGTCCTGTAAAGCACCTGTATTACGACTGCTTTTCCCTGCCCTGCCCCAAAAGTGTCCAGTGGTCACTGGCTCCACCTTACTGTTGTAATTTCTTCCATTGCTTGAATCACATTATGTCTACAACAAAATACCATTAAGTCCACTCTAGTCTATAGCTCTTCCCCCAATCCTGAGGAGTTAGGGATAATGATGACCAATTTGAAACAGAATTTTTTCTTGATTTCCTCCTAAAACAGCTCATTTTTAATGTACAGAAACACTAACAATATTTGCATGCTGATCTTACATTCTGTCACTTTTCTGACCATGGTTATCAGCTCTGAAAGCTTTGTCATAGATTTTTCAGGAAAGTCTACATATAGAATTAAGTCATCTGCAAAAAGGGGGCATTTTATTATACCTTTTCAATTTGGGTGTCTTTTATTTCCCTTTCTTGCCTAAGTGCTTGAGAAAGTACTTCTGAAACAATATTAAATAAGGTGGTGACAATGGGCATGTTTGTCTTGTCCCAGATCTTAGAGGGAAAGCCTTTGACATTTCACTATTGAGAACGATGTTGTGGAGTATTCATATATACCATTTATCATATTGAGGAAGTTTCCTTCCATTCCTATCTTTTGAAGTGTTTTCATTGAGAAAAGATGCTGTATTTTATCAAATGCCTTTTCTGCTTTGATAGAGATGATTATATGATTTTTTTCATCTGATCTGTTAATGAGGTGTATTACATTGATTTTCTTATGTTGAAACATCCTTGCATACCTGGGATAAAACCATCCCAGGTTGATCATGGTATACAATTTGTTTGATTTGTTTTTGTATTTATTTATCAAGTATTTTGTTGAGAAATTTTTCATGTAAGTACATTAGGGAGATTGGTCTGTATTATTTTATGCAGCATCTTTATGTGTCTTTGGTATTAGGGTGATGGTGGCATAAAAAAATGTTAGGTAATTCTCCCTCCTCTTCAAATTTTTGGAAGAGTTTGAGCAGGATCACATATCAGTTCTTTCTGGAATGATAGAATTTATCTGAAAAGCCATCTGCTTCTGGGCTTTTCTTGGTTGGGAAGTTTTTGGTGACTAATTTGATCTCACTATTTGTGATTTGTCTGTTGAGATCTTCTATGTCTTCTTTCATCAATGTAGGTTGCTTGTGTCTTGCTAGAAAATCATCCATTTCATCTTCTTTGTCTAACTTGTTGGCATACAGTTGTTTAAAGTATCCTCATGTGACAGAATTTATTTCTGTGGGATTAGTGGTGATATACCCTGTCTGACTGCTAATTTTATTTCATTGAATATTTCTCTTTTTTCTTTTGTTAAACTAGATAAGAGTTTGCCACTTTTATTATAAAAAATGGATTTACAGATTCAATGCAATCCCAATCAAATTTCAAACAGTATTTTTACAGAACTGGAAAAGCCAATTATCAAATTTATTGAAAACTTTAAGTGGCCCTAAATTGCCAAAATCATCTTGAAAATTAAAATAAAATTGGAGGAATCATGTTGCCAAACTTAAAAGCATACTATAAAGCTATAGTGGAAAAACTGCATGGTATTGCCACTAAGATTTATATACTGACAAATAGAAATGAATTGAGAGTTCAGATATAGACATTTGCATATATGGCTGATGGATATTTGACAAGGCCAGTAAGCCCACTAAACTGAGACAGAATAGTCTCTTCAACAAATGGTGCTGGAAGAATTGGTTATACATATCCAAAAAATAAAAGAGGATCTCAATCTCACACCTTATAAAAAATTAACTAAAGTTTAAGATTCAAGATCAGAAAGCTCCTATAAGATAATGTAGGGAAACACTCACAAGACCTAATAGTAGGAAATGGTTTCATAAACTTTAAACCCAAAGCACTAACAATGAAAGATGAAATAGATAAATGGGACATCCTCAAAATTAAAATTTCTTGTGCTTCAAAGAGTTTGCCATGAAAGTGAAATATCAACCTATTTAATAGAGAAATTATTTGAGAACCACTTATCTTATGTTGGTCTAATATCCAGCATATATAAAGAAATCTTACTTCTGAAAATAAAAATACATACAATCCTTTTAAAAATGGTAAGTAGATTTGAAAAGACACTTTTCAAAAGAAGAAATACAAAGTACTAAAAAGCACATAAAAAGATGCTCAGCATCACTAGTGATTAGGGAAATGCAAATCAAAACTATGGTACCATTTTGCACCTACTAAACTGGCTGCTATAGAAATAAAACAGCAACAAAGAAAACAACAACAACAACAACAAAAAACAGAAATCTAAGTTTTGGAGAGGATATAGAGGAATAGGAACACTCATCTGATGCTGGTGGTGATGTAGAGTCATGTAGCCACCAGATGATCAGAAAGCTAAGTATAGAATTGCCATATGATCTGGCACTCTTACTACTAGTAATATACCCTCAAGGACTGAAAGCAAGGACAGAGACAGACATATGTACACCAATATTCATCATGGCATTGTTAACAATTTTCAAAAGTTGGAAGCAAGCCAAGTATCCAGCAATGGATGAATCAATAAACAAAATGTGGTATATGCATACAGTGGAGTATTATTCAGTTGTAAGGAGGAATGAAGCATTGTCACATGCCACAACTTGGATGAACCTTGAAGATTTAATGTTGAGTAAATTAAGCCAGTCAATAAATGACAAATACTGCATGATTTCACTAATGCAACCAAAGGATAATGAGCACACTCACTGATGTATAATGTGGAAGATAGGGTACCAGGAAATATAAACAGAGTAGAGAGTCATGAGCCAATGCTCAATCTGGGCAGAATCTATAATAAGGTGGAGGTTGATAGTTTGGCATTGAACAGGAGAGACAGGAGTGCAGCCAAGTAAGTATGGTTGATGGTGCTGAGTGTGACTCTGAGCATTATTGAAGGGATGGTTTTGGCCATTGATGGAGCTGTGAGGAGGGCTGCAGAAAGGAACAGTTGAATTCCTGGGTGGTTGTGGATTGTGGTTGAGAATACAGTTGTGAGAGTGTTCTTTTAGTTTCTATATTAGGGGAGGATCACGAGTTGGTGATGAGGGGATGTGTGAGGAAGGATAGACCTGTGGCATGACTCTATGGAATATGAATGTGCTCACATTGTCATAGCATGTTATCTCAATGGTTGGAGACCCACACAGTAGCCAGCAAATATTAAACTCCTATCCTGGGGTGTCCTGATACATTCACTCATATAGCAGCAAGAATCTCCAGAGTTCATAGGCAGGGCCTAATAAAAGGAAAACAGACAAATATGCCAAGCTTACAATATTAACACTTGTACTTATGAAGCTTATTCTTTTAGAATTGAAACCTACCCTAATAATGATGATTGCCTAAGAGTTACCTCCTGATAACCTCTTTTTTACTCACATGTGGCTGTTCTCTAAGTCAAACTCAACAAATATACTCACTTCCTTCCCATTGGCATGGGACATGACTCTCAGGGATGAGCTTCCGTGGTACCAGGGGATTAAAACCAAACACCAGCCAATGATGCACTGGGAAAAGGAGCTGGATTAAAAGGTGAAAACATTAAATACAAAAGAGTTCTTATGATTATGGAATTTTAATGAAATTTGAGAAGACATTTCAGAGGTTATGCTTATGCACATCTCAAGAAGATCTCATTAACTATCACAGTAAACTAAACTAAAACAAGGGTTTTACAGAGGGACCTAGAGACTTCCAGACAATTTAGGTAATGCACACAACCTCATGAAATCAGCACTCCTTCAGTCAGCCTTACCTTGCAGTATATGATAATCTATTTCTCCAAATGTAACAGAGTTAGACACACTTATAATTTCCTAACACATGATTCTTCTACCTCTTGTATTTGATCATATAATTAGCACTATGCCCAATAAATACATGTCCCAGAAATGTAAATCTTTGGTTTGTTCACATGCTGGTTGAACCCTGAATGTCAGTAGAGTTGTGGTCAACACCTTGTTCATCAGAATCACCCAGCAGAAGTAACAAAATGATGATGATCAGTTACCCACATCCCCCAAAACAAAGATATCTACAACTACAAGAAAAACAGTTCTTTCCATTTGTCCCATGAGATCTAAGTCCCCTGTTAATATGAAGCAGAGAGGCCATCACCATCTCAAAATCCTCAAGGTGGTGGAATGAACAAATATAAGGGGGAATGCAGGCATGGACCAAATTAGAATTATTATTATTGTAGTACCAGAAGAACTTGTAGTATTGATATGAGGATAGTGGTTTCCCAAGGTTCTCTGGGGAAGGAAAGGCAATAAATACTTGGAACACAGGGCATTTTTAGGGCATTGAAATTGTTCTGCATGATATTGCAATGATTGATACAGACCATTATACATTTTGTCAAATTCTATAAAACAGTACAGTCAAAAGTGTAAACCATAATGTAATTTATTGATCTTGGTTAGTAATGGTCCACAATGATGAAATATGTTATTAATAGGGGAAATTTTGGGAAAGGAAGAGAATGGCATATATGGTAATCACCTTTCCTTTTGGGAGGGAGGGAGGGGACAGGCCACAATAAGCAGAGCTGCAGCATGGACATAGGCAACCTCGGCAGAAGACCAGGAGGGGAGTTAGCTAAGCTCCTCCAGCTCAGCCTGCTGCACCAAGAAAATGACTGGCCCGTCCACCTTTGCACTCTGGAACCCTATCCCCCACCCTTCCCCACCCGGCTGCCTGGTGGCTCGTGGACTACAAACTTTGCACCTCCAGCTGCCTTCCACAATCCTGCCCTGCAGCGGCACTGGTGCAGCAAAGCCAATGGCGAGATGTGACTCTGATCCTACCCCTCTGGGCACTCCCCGTCACCTAGAATAACTTACCTGCGGCCCTGGCCCCAGCCAAATGCTGAAGTGGTAACAGGCTGGCCAGGCTTGGGGACTCCACCCTCAGGGGCAGTCACCTCCTCTTCCCCTGGGATTCTGCCCACCTGCCTCGCTCAGCCACCAAGCAGCCGCCTTGTTCCTTGGCTGCCCTGAAATCTAAATGGGACTGATTTGGGCACCACAACCAAAATCTCACCTATAGTTTTGATGTAACTTTTATGCAATCTAAAGCTTCTCTATAAAGATTATTATATGAGGAAAAAACTGAAAATATGAATAAAATATTAATGGACTGTGAAACATTAATAATTGCATTAATGGAAAAAGTCAAACCAGTAAATGCGTAGTCAACTTTCTTATACAAAATTCTAAGCTCATAGAATTCTTGCTAATTATTTTATATTTATTGTATTTTAAATGCTGCAATTGTATATCAGATAGTGATATAAACTTTGCATTCAATGTATAAAAATAACATTATACGGTCTCTTTTGTTTCAAAATTCTTATTTTCCAAAAATTGTTTGTCATATGCTTAAAAAATGCACAGAAGTGTTTGTAAGAAAGTTACAAAAAGACTAAGGACATTACTATTAAACTAAAAATACCATGTAGCACAGTTGGAATGTATAGAACAATTAATTTTAAAAATCCATTTTAATATTGCATATATTTTCTTAAGAAATACTTCAGGAACAATTCTATATTGTT
>JAQZBX010071919.1:0-15159 GCA_029593785.1 Cabassous unicinctus | reverse complement strand
GGGAAACTGAGGCACAGAGGGGTTAAGGAGCATGCCAAGATCACACAGCTGGTCACTGGCAGAGGAACATCCTTACGTTCCTTATGGAAATCGGAGGCAAGGAGCTGTATCTGTCTGGCCAGCTGGCTTGGCTGGTGGAGCTCTGGGGCACACCTTGCAGCAGGGCTGTGTGAGGCTCGACCCACGCAGGGGAAGCTTTTCAAGGAGAGGGAGTGGCTTTCCCTGGGCCTGGCCGTTCTGCCCGTCTGACTTGTTGCTTATTTCCCTTGGCACGAGGAGTCCCGTCTGTGGGTCTGAGCCACGGGGCAGGGCAAGCCCAGGCCGCCCGCACCTCCTGCCCAGGTCTGCACACAGCCCCAGGGCTGTCTGCTTTCCTCCTCCAGCCAGGCTGAGACTCTGTGTGTGCCCTCTTCCTGGGAGGTGGCGGAGAGCAGGCGGCTGGACCTTTCTCCCTCCCATCAGGTGATCCCACCTGATCTCAGACCTGCCCTTTGGGCAGCAGAGTTGTGGCCAGCGGAATGCTCCCTCCAGCTCAGCAAAGTGCTCTGTGGCCCACGTCAACGTGAGCAAATTAAATTGCCATTTGATTTCCAGCAGTCCGCACATGCTTTAAAGGACGTGAAACACCCTGAGTAAGCCTCCAAGAGGGGCTTCGGAGTCACTGACTTAGGATGAGAAACCGCCAGAGATACTTTGAGCACAACACAACCCACACACCAGGACTGCTCGGGCTCGGGTCAGGCCGGCTTCCGGAAGGACGGGCAGAACCTGCTCTAACCCTTGTCTCATGGCTGCGAGTGCCGCGGGGCCATCTCTAAATCCCAACCAAATGGAGACTGTTTTCATTAGGACCCAGTAATTAAAAATAACAGGAAAGCCTTTCTTTTAATAGATGCCTTCATAGGCGCTCTTTTAATAAAACCTGCATTTGACTCAAACGGCTTGGCAGTGGTTCTTTCGGGTTCGATGTGGGTTTTATTTTTAGTGGTGCTCAACTATTTCCGAAGGCAGAGTCAGCTGTAATAACAGAAGAGGGCAACAGGGCCCTCGTGAGCCTGTCTCCTCATTTAGCAGAGAATGGCCCTAAGTTCAGAGAAGGTCAGCTTAGTCGCAGAACTGGTTCTCTCGGAGACAACTCTTGTTCATGAATTTTGTACCATGTGGTTTAAGGACTTTCCATATGTTGAGTGTTTTGCCCTTGCCTACACAAACCATTCTAGGAAGTTTGAGGGGATTTTCTCTTCTTATTTTTATGCCTTAATGGGGAAATTGAATCATGAGAGGCTGGGCTGGGATTCAAGGTTGTGCCGAGGGCTGGTATCATACTTGTCAATCATGGGACACGACAGGGTCTTTAACTGATTGCGGTAAGAAATGCTGGGACTGGGCAGATTTTGCTTCTCGAATCCCCCTATCATCTAGAATTCCCTAGAGGTTAGAGGAACCATGAAAGACCAAGGTGAGTTTTGGTTTGGAATTTGGTGGTGACTCCTGCCCAGAGAGCAGAATTGTGACCTTTTCTTTCTTGGTGGTGTACTGATGCACAAGCTAAACAAATGGACGTGCCTGATTCAGCCTACCCACCTGGGTTTAGTGACTAGTTTTCATGGCAGTGCCAATGGATGAATGAGTATGGGGAGAACACTAAGAGGAGGGACATTTTGATCAAGTCTTTTTCCTTTTTTTCCTGGAAAATCACAGGAGAAGAAAATGGTCAATGTTGTTTAGCATACGGTGGTAAAAATGACTCAAAGGCAAAAGTGGAACCTGAAGTGTAGGTTAGTGATGTGCTTGATTCACTCAGTGGTCCATGGGCTCGTTCAACTTGAGAAGGGGCAATGGGTGTAAGAGAGGAAAAGAAAGGCTGTTCACTTAGAGGGTCTTTAATACTAGAGAGATACGAATCACAGCCTGAGAGCTTTGGAAAACTGAGTTCTTATTTTCTCTCCTCTTATGCTAAAGACTTCTGGCAAGGATGCTTATTAAATGTTCCTTTTGGCCTCTCTCTCTTTTTGCATCCTTTTACTTAGAAGCATAGAATGAAAAGTTCAGGGAATACTCTGCCCAAGACATTTACTGCCCACCCAGTCTCTATGGGCTCCCCTGCATTTCCTAGTACATTGCAGGCCAGTGAGCTTCTCTTCTGCAGGAAATTTTGGGTGTCAGTACCCTCCTTGAGCTCATCATTTTCAAGCTTGGAAGATCAGGGAGTTATGTGTTGAGATAGCAGAATCACAAGATGGAAGCAGCCCAGAGTCTTCTGCCTAGGCCAGAATCGATGCGAGGAAGAAATATTGACACGCTGCGATCTCTTGTCTGGCACGCCACTGTTCAAGCTTTACATGTGTGTTTGGTTTTAACCATGGAAAGCAGACTTGAGGACCCATGTGCTAGGGCTCAGCCAGGGTCATGTCAGGAAGTAATTCTAGTGCTGGGTCCTATCTCTACTTGCTGACTTAGACGGGTTTTTAGAGTTGGTGACATCTATTTCTCAATGACCCAGTTTGTTTAATGAGTATTGTCACAGGCTCATCCTGGATCCCAGGGAGACCCCCAAACTCCTTTCCTACTCTGGTTCTCTGGAGGGCAGGCTTGCCGGCTGAGTAGCCCTCTCTTGCTCTAGTTTGCCTGTTATCGCTTCTTTAGGGGACTCTTTCTGCCCCATGTGTCCTGTGGGACTGGCAGCAACCCCCCGCCCCCTGGTATTGTATTGGGGCATGACTCAGCCTGGGAAACTAAAATGATCACGTTCACTATGCCAAAGCCGGGCTAATTGGGGGTGCCTTCCTGGACTTTTCCTGGAATTGGATGGGAAGAAGTAGCTCTTATTCCACTAATGTGTCCTCCAGGCATGTAGGCTGGGGCTGACAGCAGCCACCTCCCGCATCACATGGACGTTGTTTCATTGAAATGAGGGGTCAACGAGACGCAGAGGTGTGCGTCAGCAAGCGATGAAAAGGGCACCTGGCACTGCGGTCTTATGCTTAGATTCAGTCTCACTTGAAATCCACCTCTGACTTCCCAGCGGGGAGAGGCTTTTGTGGCTTTTGCTAGGTCATGCTGGGGTTCTGTCGCCTGCCCAAAGCCCTGACATTTGTAGCGGTGTTCAAGGGTCCTAGGCCTGTGAATTCAAGGTGGGGGAGTCAAGAGCTGGGAAAAGATGGAGTCAATTCTAAACAACAGGGAGCTTTAAACAGTGAGAAGAGAAAACACGATCCTTTCCCTCTTTCCTGACTGGCTGTTCTCCCATTCCTACGAGTCAGCTTTGCCTGTTTCTGTCGCTTACTTTCCTGTATTATGTTTTCGGGTGTTTAATCAGCGCCTCTTGGCTTTTGCACTGGCTGTGCTGTCATCACTGAGTAAAGGTGGTATTTGTTTGCCTTTGAGTCTCCGTAAGCAAAAACCTGACTTAGTTCTTTTAGAGCATCTTATTTCTATTTGTATCTGATTTCCCAAATTTGTAAAATCTTCTTTTGAAAACAGCCGTTTGATGTTGTCTTTCTCCTGCCCAGAGTATTAGAGGAACGCTCGAGAGAGAGGGCGGTTCCCGCGCGGCTGAGCCAGGAGGCTGCTGCAGATGTGGGGCGGCTGCCAGGAGTCTCTGAACTCCTCACCCGGCGCTTCTCCAACAACTCGTCCCCGGGCTGTTCCGGTGCTAGAAGATTTTCTTCAAAGGGATGTTGCGAAATCTTGTTTACAAATTGCCAAAGCCCCGGAGGCACTTCTTTTTCCGAGTGTTCGCATCTGTAGCTCAGGTTTGACTTGAGAGGGTACACTAGCTCTAAAATGCAATTTCCTGGTACTCAAACGTAAGAGCATAATGACGCAGATACCATCAGGTGAGACTGAAGACGCTTTGACCGCAGGCAAGGCTTTGTATGATAGAGAGAAAAGAACGCCTGGCCTGAACACGGTGCCATGCAGAGAATGCTAAATCATGGAATGATTGAATTATTCCTTCCAAAAAGCAAAACTGCTGAACACACTGTTACTGATGAATTTTAAAATGCCCTGGTTAGGGCTTCTTTAAGTTTCAAAGCACTTTGTGTAGGTCCATTTGTTTGCAGTTTGAAAAAAGATTTGTCCACGGGCCCTTGCCAATATTAGTGATATTTCCCCTGCCCTGTCTTGCCCTGACCTTGTCTTTCACTTACTGAAATACTTCCTTGGCATCACGAACAGGTTTTGCAGTGTTCACTTGGTGGCTTTTGCTCCAGCTGCCTACAAAGAGAAGCTTTTAGGTACTTAACACATTAGCTCTCAGGTATCCTTGGAATGACAACATTGTCAGAGCTGCAAAAGGCTTTGGGGAAAGGTTTTAGAGATATGCCCTCTTTCTACACGTAAGAAAACAAGGCCCAGAGAGGAGAGTCACTTGTTGAAGGTCTATGGGCTTCCCCGGGGCAGACTTGCAGACTTGCGTTCCAAGGAAAAGGAGAGCGAGTTTGAAGAGAAGGGGGCAGGTGTGTGCAGGTGTTTGGAGTGAGGCGGGCACCTCGTGGGCCACAGCAGGGAGCAGGTGCATGTCTGCCCTGCACTGGGGTTTGGCCGAGGGGAGCTGTGGTGGGTCTTTCTCACCCATCTGGGAGGAGTCAGCACAGAGCTGGCTGAAGTCAGACCCCAAAGCAGCAACTCTCATTAACTCCACGCTCCCCAGCTCTGCTGCTAAGGGGTCTGGGGTGCCCCACAAATTCCAGCTGGAGCTCAAGGTCTGAGCATGAAGGATCTCTGTCCAATTTCATGGTTGTGGGCAGAGACGGCAGCAGGTCGCGTTAAAGCATGAAAGAAATGCGGTTGTATTCCAAGAAACATGCAGGTGTCCCCTCCCCACCCCAGTTCCACTCCCCAGTATTGACCACATTAGTAGTTATACCTATATGTATACAGCCGTCTTTTTCTTTGGGGATGTGGACACAGTGAGCATATGTTACATTTGCAAGGATCTGGGAACTGCTGCTATGGTGCTATCTCATTTGTCCTGGGCTATCATCTCCAGGCAGAGTCGCAGCGAGTGACATAGCATGGGGTATCGAATTGGGTTGGAGATAAGCTCAGCCACATAGTGATTTGTAACCTTGGGGAATTAGTTTGACCTTTCTGGACCCTAGCTTCCTCAATCTAAAATGGAGACCAAAGTACCAACCTCAGAAGGACAGTA
This sequence comes from Cabassous unicinctus, assembly GCA_029593785.1. NCBI lineage: Eukaryota > Metazoa > Chordata > Mammalia > Cingulata > Chlamyphoridae > Cabassous > Cabassous unicinctus. Next base: position 10,001 of record JAQZBX010071919.1, on the reverse strand, counting down.
GATCAAATGAGATAACCACGGAACACTTCTAACAGGGAGAGGCACAGAGAAGACTCTCAGAAACTGCTGACTTCCTCGCTGCTTGGGAAACGGGCACATGGAATGCCTAGCTGACACTGAAACTTTTAGTGCTTGTGAGATTTCAATGATGGTGGTCCAAAATGAGTAACAGCGATTTATACTTACTTATATGAAATAACTAGAAATAGCAACTTCGTAGAGAAAGAAAGTAGATGAGAGCTTACCAGGGGACGGGGTGGGGGGGAGGGGAGATTGTTGCTTGGTAGGTATAGAGTGCTTGTAAAAATAAAAATGGTTACTCCATTCTTTCAAGCAAATATTTAACGAGCGACCACGGTGTGTGAAACCCCAGTTCATCAGTCAGGGTCCTGTCAGGAGAGAGAAGGCACACAATGGTCAGGGCTGTGAAAGCTTAACATAAAAACAATTAACTTGTCACAGGGGATGATGACTAAGGTTCGAGGAGAACGCTAAAGAATGTAAGGACAGCAGAGACCAGTGCGCCCAGTTCCTCCAGCGCTGGGGAGAGCACGAAGGAAGGAGCAAGGCTGGAAGAGGGTCCCTCACCCCAAGATTCAGCCTTGTTGACGTGGGGGCATCTGTGACTCACTGAATGGGGAAAGGTTTGCTGCGGTGCTACAGCTGGGGCTTGCGAGCAGGAAGCTGCCTGTCAGGGTGCTGGAAATCCTGGCTAGGCATTGTCCTAATAAGGCAGACTGTTTATGGTATGAGAACTGTGTGCATTTTCATAGTGAGAGGCAGCATAATATCCTGGAAAACCAGTGTCCCTTTTCATTGTTGTGAATGCCAGCTGTCTCTGCTGTGATGATATCTTACTGGTGGCTTGAAACCATGGAGAGAGATGGAGACACACACTCTACCCCCACCTCCCTCTGTCAACTGAACCCCAGTTTAGTTCCATCAACAGACAGGGGAACCTTGATGCCAGAGAAGAGGGGATCTTCCCTGGACAAGCCAGAAACAGGTGACCACTTCCGGCCAAGGGGCTATAAGGCAAGTCTGCTGGAGGAGTCTGAAGTAAATGTCCCTCTCTCATGAAAGAGCCTGCCAGGAGGAATTCTTCCCCAAACAGCTGATTGTCATTTTCTGTGCTCCACGCGTGTGGGGGCATGAGCACCACCTGGTTTCCCACGCAAGGCCGGAGGAGTGGAAAGCCCACAGGAATCAGGAGGAGCGCCCTCTTCCTCCTGCAGTGTCCCTCCAGCACCTTCTATTGGCAAAGCTCAACATGGCGCCAGCTGGTAGAGGAGGACTGTTTACAGTATCAAGTGCAGACGTTGAAGGGTGGGTTTGGAGCGGAGAGGCAAGCAACTGCTGAATGCCCCAGCTAGTTCAGTTGCTGGGGATATGGTAGTGAATAGAACAGACCCAAATCCTTGTGCATTCCCACTGCGGAGACAGACTGCAAGCAAGACGGATGAATTTAAGATGCAGAATGTGGGTGGTGAAATGTGCAAAGGAGGAAAGCAAAGCCAAGGAAGGGGTTAGGAGTACGTGTGTGGAGACTTTCAACTTAGGTCCCTGCGGAGGTCAGAGGAGAACTTACTGAAATGAAGACCTGACAGAAGTGGGAAAGATGCATGTACAAAGACCCTGAGGTGGGCTCGTACCTGGGGTCTTGGAGAAGAGCAGGATGGCCAGTGTGACTGGTGTGTCGTAAATACAGGAGCGATGAGGTCAAAGGACAGCCGACATGACGACTATGTGTGCGCTTGTGTGTGCATGCGTACGTGTGTGCAATGTCTGCAAGGGCATTTGTGTGTGTGCACATGCATGTGTGTGTGAATAGATTTTACCAAGTTTTTTAGATCATTAGAAAAACATTGACTACCTTGGAGGGCAGCAGGAAGCCACTAGAAGTTCGTGACCAGAAGTGTGACACAATTATCCTGATATTTTATCAGACTCCTTCTTTCTGTTGGGTGGAGATCTGCGGTGGAAGCAGAGAGATGGGGAAGGAGGAGGTCAGGTGAGAAACCATGGGGGTTGGGACCAGGTGGAAACAGCAGGGATGGTGATTAGTGGGCAGAATCGGTTATATGTTGAAAGTAGAGCCAACTGGGTTTACTGAGGATGAGAATGGGATGACATTGGTCTGAAAGTTTCTAGATGAAGCTTGATTTGGGTTGGTTATGTTCTCCAGGGGCAGGAAAGTGGGGCTCTCAGGTACTCAACAGCCCAAGGTAAGAAAGAGGCAGTGAAATCACTTTTTGGAATCAGTTATCTGTTGTCTCCTTCGAGGCACACTTAATCCTCTGGAAGGAGGCAAAGCGCCGCCTGGGCGTCTGAGTGAGTTTTCCACATGGCATTTTGCTAATCCTGGCCACTTTCTTCTTAAACTTGGCCATGTGACCTAGAGGGTTCCAGATGGACATTGACATTAGCTTTTGTCCAACCATCTCAAAGCAAACTTCTTCACTGGTGGGCTGAGACATATCCCTTTGTCTCCCCATAAATCTGGAGATTAAACAGTTCCTGTCCTTCCGCCAAACTCACTGGGAATGAGCTGCAGCTAAAGAAATCATGTCTAGGGATGCATTTGTCCACCTCCTGGCTCCAATACATGAGTCGACGCCCAGGAGCCGAGGAGTCCAGGCACGCCTTTCGGAGCACGCCCACTGGCTCAGTGTGAGTGCATTTGAACTGAAGTCAATACCTTGAACAGGCTTTTTGGAAAAAGACAAGGTGAGAAATAATCTCTGGGGAAAGAGCTGTTCCCTGGTGGTGGCAGGGTTGCAGAGGACCCTCTAAAAGGCGTGTGCACAGCTCAGATCCCTCTTGCTCTGTGTAAACAAACAGCTGATGTCTCTCCTGTTCAATTGTCCCCTGACATCTTCCCAGCTCAGCCCTCTGAGTCAATATGTGGGTGATCAGGACATGATGTCACCCCCAGGTCAGAGGGACAGATGCTGTCCAGTTTAAGAAGAAACACAATTCATCCTCAGTGTGACATGTGAGGAAGAGAAGGCAGACAGGGCTGTCCTCTGGCAAGGTCTTCATCATTGTATCAGAATGTAGGGCCCGTTTGTATTCAAATGTAAATGCCAATTGCCTTTCCAGGCTAAATTCAAACCACCTTTTAGCACCTCCTGTTCTGAATGATCTGTGGCTCCCTCCACCAGCATTAGCAGAGATAATTGAAAATGTACAGCACTTAAATTCATGTTTTCAAAAATGTTTCTGGAAGCTTCTTAATATCTTAAGGCCACTTGAGAGCCATTTGTTTTTGCCAAGTGAAGCCTTGCCTTTTGACCAAAACACAGTGCCTCAAAATATCTGCCTCCTCTGGGCCTCCCTAAAAGACCCACGTAACTTCTCCCCACTCTCGTTTTGGAGGCACCTGGTGGCGATGCGAGTCGCTTCTGTAAGGATGTGAAGTTTTCTTTGGGCGAGCACCTCCGGGGCTCATTTGAACCTCCACGAGCCTTAGCTGAGTCCCAGGAGTTCTGGGCAGTCACCAGAGCCGGTGCCCAGAGGAAGAAATGTGCTCCCGAGTTGCAGGGGCCTCTCCTAATGTGTCAAGCCAGTCTCTGACTTCAGCACAGCGCGGCGTGGCGGAGGCAGGCTGAGCACGCCGACTCTCCTGCCTCATGGAGCTTCGTCATGCACTGAGACCCTAGATCACTGAAGCCAAGAACCAGCATTAATCAGCGCTGACAAGAGCGTTAAGGAATCTTTAATCCCCTTGTCCTGGGGACCGGAGCTTCTCATAGCCTCACGGGTGGGCAGCAAAACGGCTGGTCTTAGTGGGTGTAGCACTGCTGCGATTGGCAATTATTCAAGTGACTGAGCGAGCTTCTGGAGTGTTGTTCTATGACCCTCTCTGGCTGCTCTCGGGCTCACTTAAAATGAACACAAGCCCACCTACGGGATCGCTGTTCAGAGAGTTTGCTGAAAATTTACCCACAAGTATTCATTTCTCTTAGGAATAAAGGGTTGGGATTAGAAGGAAACGTAGGAGTACAAGTTTGATGCTTTCATCAGTAAACCTGCTCTGTATTTTTATTTATTAATTATATCAATTTATTATTGCTTATTGCTGTCTTTTTCTCCTTTTCAAATAATTGCTTTTTTATGTTACACCATAGTATCAGTTTTAAAAGAAATTTCGGTATCAAATAATTCATCTGACTTGTTTTCTGAAGTCAGTTTTTCTTCATGAAGGGGGGCTTAGTAAATATATCCATGAATCCAAGCCATGTTTCTTGGGTGAGTTTGTAGCTGAAACTGCACATTTAGCCCTCAAGTATCTGGTTGGCCTGCCTTTGGAGTTGTAATTTTTAATTGAAACCTATTCACAAACCATGCACTCCATCTGAAGGGCACATTCAGTGGTGTTTGGTGCATCACAGAGCATCTCCATTGCTCTGAAAGGAAAGCCCTTCCCCTTAGCAGCTGCCTCTCGACCCTTCTGTCCTTGCCGTCACACATATCTGCTGATCGGGTGTGTATTCTTAAAGGACAGGAAAACCAGTGGAGCTGGTTGTGGGTGGCAGGTTAGGACACGTCAATATCCGTGGGGACTCCTGGTCAAAGGCACGTTTTAACATGCATGCCTGAAGTGCTGTCTTTGTGACACTGGCTGGCACCGAGGCCGCTTGATCTCCAATGTGATGTGGTGACCCTTTGCACAAACGTTTCCCAAGGATGTGCCCTTGGTGTGATTGGATGAAGCTTGTGGACACCCCTCGATTTGGGTCTCTGACCTGTACCCCTTTCCGTTGCTCTAGCACCCCACAACCCAGGGCTTCAGTTCTTGGTCACCAAGACTGTCTGACAAAAATGTATTTGCCACTGCTTGGTGTTTTAATTGAAACTCGGAATGGTCATTTACCATGGAATCAATATGTGATCATTCTTATGTTTTATTTTATGCCCTTGCACCAAATGACTGCAGCGGCATGGGAAAGACTAGCTGAGTGACCCCCCTTGCCCCGCGCCCTGCGTGGCTAGCCCCCAATATTTCCTTTCTTTTAACTCTAATGTTTTGGGTCACCAGGTCAGTCGTGGTAAAACACAAGTCCACTTCTCTTTAATACCCACAAACGTCCTGTGAGGGTGGGCTCAAGTGTTAATAAACGGAAGAGACACCAAAATTGTGTTATCAGTTTTACTTAAGGGAATGTCTTCCCATGGTGTGTGCATGGAGCGATGGCTTCAGGTGGCAGCGTGGCTGGACTCGCAATCCTAACTCTGAAGCTGCCAGTTTGTTTGTTTTTAACTTACCTTTCTCCTGGATTTGCTATTTTCTTTTTATCATGTGTGGCAGATGCAATTTTTTTTGCCTTCTCCTCCCTCCTCCACAACTTTGCTAACAAAACCCCAATTTGCAATGAGTGAAGTTCCATGGTCTCAGCGAAGGTGGGTTCCAGGAGAAGGCACGGCTGGTCTAAGAGATGCCTTCTTCTTTGCTGGTGACTTTGCGCACGTTACCTTGTTCCAGCCGGTGGGACTTGTAAGAGTTACCTATTGCTGCATAACAAGTTACCTGATACCCCAAAGCCTTGTGGCATAAATGTCAATGAATATTTATTATTTTCACAGTTTCTGTGAGTCAGGAATTAGGAAACGGCTTAACTGGGTGGTTCTGGTGTGGAGTCTCTTCAAGGTTGTGCTTGAGGTGTCATCTGAAGGCTTGAGTGGGGCTGGAGGATCAGCTGCCAAGAAGGCATGTTGGTGCTGGTTATTTGGGGAGGATTCAGTTCCTCCCCACTTGGGCCTTTCAAGAGTCTCCTTAAGACATGAAATCTGGCTTCCCCTAAAGCAAGCAAACCAGGAAGAAGAGAGAGAACCAGGTGGAAGCTATCCATTTTATGATCTTACCTTGAAGCTCACATAGCGTCATTGTGTTAGTCACCTACTGCTGCATGGCGACTTACACAGACGTAGTATTACAACAACACACACCCATTACCTCATGCATGAAAGTATTGCTCAGGGGCCAGGAGTCTCGGCAAGGCTCTCTGCTTCAGATCTCTCACAAGGCCAGAGCTCTCAGCGTCTCGGCCAGGGCTGGGGCTGCACCTGAGCTGGAGGAAGCAAAGGATTTTCTTCCAAGTTCTTTGTTGTCAACAAGATTCGGTTCCTTGCAGCTGCGGGCTCGAGGGCCTCGTCTCCCTGCTGGCTGCTTGCTGGAGGCTGCCCTCGGTTCCTTGGCTCTTGGGCCTCCCCAACACGGCCAATTTGTCAACGCCAACAAGGGAGAGGGTCAATACAGAGAGTCCTCCAGCAAGACAGATGTTACAATCTTATATGACACATTCACTGAATTGATGTTCCATCATCTTTGTCATGTTCAGGCTGGAAGCAAGACTCTATTCCTTAGAGGTGAGCCACTAAGTCTGGCCCACATTCAAGGGGAAGGGAATTTGGCTCCACGCTTTGAAAGGAGAAACATCAAATAATTTGCGGGCATATTTTAAAAACATTGCTTTCCTGATAAAGGCAACATATGTGCCTCGTTCTTCCCCTTCACCCTTCTTCTTGGCTTAAATGCTGGCTTGAAGCCTGTAACTGCAGCTCCTGTGCAGCAACCATGAGATCCCAGGAGGAGGGGAAAGGCCAGGAGGCGAGCGGTGGAGAACTGGGCCTCTGATGGCGTTGCAGAGCACACAAGCCCGGCCGGCAGCCCTCTCCTCCCTGCGCCTGGCCCCGCGTCGCACCGGTAGAGGGGCGTGGACTCAAGGCGTGATCACCTACCGAAAACAAAACGCCTGTGACGTGTGCTTCCAGATTGATTGATTGACGTCCCTTTAAACAGCAATAGGAGACTGAGAGCTGCTCCTTCCAAAATCTGGCATTCACACACACCTGTGGGTGTGGCCGTGTCTGTGTAGAAACAGGTCTAAGGCAGGGGCTCTTAACAAGGGGTCCACGAGCTTGAGTTAAAATTCAAAACACATTATTCCTGTGGGGACGTGTTGGTGCGGGTGTGATGTATTTATTAAATAACACACAGTGCAGTGGGGCTTAGTCAGGGGTCCGTGGTTTTCACCTGACTGGTAAAGGGGTCTGTGGAACAAAAGAGGTTAAGAGCCCCTGGCCCAAAGTTTAGTGAACGTGGGGTCGTTCTGGCAGGGGTGAAGCCCTGCTCTGGGCAGCATCAGGAGCTACGTGGGAGCTTGAGAGCCGGTGAGCGAGGAGGCTGAGGCAGAAGAGGATGACGGCAGGCGAAGCAGACGCAGGCGAAGTCACTACCTGCTTCTCAGCATGACCAGGGCCAGCCCGAGCCGCTTTAAGCCAGCTCTCCGTGGAGGTCTTTTCCTTGTAGCTCTCCCTTTTCCGCATCAAGGGCTGAATCGTGTAGGATCAGGTAAGGTTGCTACAAACAGAAAACTCAAAACGACAGTTGCCTGAAAAAGATTTCTTTCTTTTTTTTGTATGTTAGTCCTGGCTTGGTAGGAATTTTCATGATGACATGGGTCTGGGCTCCTTCTCTCTCTTTTCTCTGCCAAGCGTGGTCCAGGGTGTAGCTTCAGCCATCACATCCTCATTCCACGCAGAAGGATGGAGAAAGGGGTTCAAGAAGGGGGAACATGTACATGCCAGCTCTCCTAAATGATGTTACTAGAAGCTGCCACTCAGCAATTCACTTACACCCAACTGGTTAGAAGTTACTCTGCAATGACACAAGGGGAGCTGGAAAATTTAGTTTTTACTCTGGATAAACACATGCTTGGTTCTATTTCTAAAGAAAAGGCAGAGAACAGACATTGAGGGGAGCACAAGTAGCCTTTCCTTGGAGGTCTAACCTCTACACACCTGAGATCATATTGTCCCAAACTTCAGCCACACTCTCCAAATTCAGTGCCAAAAACTGTGAAGGGGCTGAGATTTTGCTGTTTTTGCAAACTCGAAAGTTAGCTTGCACAGTTTTATGGATGCTGGTAGGAGATGGGAGACTCCTGGGATGGAGAAGAAGGACTGGTATTACTCACAGCAGTAACAACGGCCAGACTATCAGTATTTTTGCACCTGCCTCAGTCCAAATTCCCATGATGTGAAGAGCATCAGGCAACACCTGTGTTGTAGTAGAGGAGAGCAATTCTGAGCTTAGGGAACCCCAAAATTTTTAAAATGAGCAGTAACATGCTTGTCCTTTGCTCTGGAGTGAGACAAAAACCTTGTTCTTCTAAGGCCATTGACTATCCTTGAAAAGAGAGACCAGAATGAAGGCAGTCAGAGCCTCGCAGCAATGTGAGAGACCCAGGGAGTGCTTCTCTCAGCCTTCAGTAAGCATACTGCTCTACACTCAAGCAGTCTAAAATATTTTAACAGAGGAACTTGCCAGCCAGGAGTCAGGCTGGAAAATGTTTTCTTTTTTCCCCTAGACTCTTTTTTTATTAGATAAGTTGTATTTTTACAGAAAAATCATGCAGAATATACAGAGCTCCTATATATTAACATCTTGCATTAGTGTGGTACCATTTTTACAATTGGTAAGAGAATATTATTATATATTCTCTCATATATATATAATATATATTATTATGATTATGCTATTAATTTTAGGCCAAAGTTTACGTTAAGGTTCACTGTGTTGTACAGTCCTATGGTTTTTTTTAAAAAAATTTGTATTCTAGTAACATATAGGTCACCTAAAATTTCCCCTTTTAACCATATACGGATAAATAAATCAGTGTTGTTAATTACGGTCATAATATTGTGCTACCATCACCATCATGCATTACCAAAACTTTCCTACCAATCAAACAGAAATTCTGCACCCATTAAGCATTAATTTCCCATTCCCTACCCCCACCTCCGCCCCTGGTAACCTGTGTTATAGTTTCTGACTCTATGAATTTGCTTATTATAATTATTTCCTATCAGTGAGATGATATAATACTTATCCTTTTGTGTTTGGCTCATTTCACTCAACATAATGTCTTCAAGGTTTATCCTTGTTGCCTTTTCATGACTGAATAATATTCCTTTGTATGAATATTCCACATTTTGTTTATCCATTCATTGGCTGGTGGACACTTGGGTTGCTTCAATCTTTTGGTAATTGTGAATAATGCTTCTGTGAACATCAGTTTGCAAATATATGTTCACGCCCCTGCTTTCAATTCTTTTGAGTATGTACCTAGAAGTAGGATCGCTGGATCATGTGGTAATTCCCTACTTAACTTTCTGAGCACCCACTAAACCGTCTGCCACAGCAACCACACCATTTTACAGTCCCGTCAACAATGAGTGTTCGTATTTCTCCACATCCTCTCTAACACATTATTTTTTAAAATAGCAGCCTTTCTAGTGTTTGTGAAATGGTATCTCATTATGGTTTTGATTTGCATTTCCCTGATGGTTAATGATGTTGGCACTTTTTCATGTGCTTTTTGGCCATTTGTGAGTCTTCTTTGGAGAAATGTCTATTCAGGTCTTTTGCCCATTTTTAAATTGGGTTGTTTGTCTTTTTTGTTGTTAAGTTGTAGGGTTTTTAAATAAATTATGGTGTTAAACCCTTACCAAATTTTGGTTTCAAAATATTCTCTCCTATTTGACAGGTTGCTTTTTTGTTTTCATGGTAAGGTCCTTGGCTGCACAAGTTTTTAATTTTTATGACATCCCATTTATCTATTTTTTTCTTTTGTTGCTTGTGCTTTGGGTGTAAAGTAACTTAGGGTCCTGAAGATGCTTCCCTACATTTTCTTTCAGGAGTTATATAGTCTTGATTTTTGTATTTAGGGCTTTGATTCATTTTAAGTTAGTTTTTGTGTATGGAGAGAGTAGGGGGGGTTCACCTTCCTTCTTTTGCATATGGATGTCCAGTTTCCCAGCACCATTAGTTGAAGAGACTGTTTTTTAGCAATTGAGAGGACTTGGCACCCTTGTCAAAACTCAGTTGGCCACAGATGTGGTGGTCTATTTCTGAACTCTCAGTTTGATTCCATGGGTCTATATGTCCATCCCTGTGCCAGTACCATGCTGTTTCCACTGCTGTGGCTTTGCATTAA